>JANHGL010019197.1:11606-29445 GCA_024611195.1 Ceyx melanurus | reverse complement strand
GTTCCCTTGACTGAGGAAGTTGTAGAATAATTCATCTCATCCTGTGAACAAAAATGTGACTCATTACAAGGGAAAAAACATAAGTGTTAAACAGAAGATTAGAACCATGAATGTTGTCTCATTTAAGCAACAAGGTGTGGAAGTAGAAACAGGACTAAGGACTATAAAGTAGAAACAAGACTAAGGTAAATAGAACACAAATATTTTTTCCAAGCCTATATTTGCACCCCATAATGAACATGTTTTTTAAAACACACAACTACCTGAAGAGGTCATGTAGTGGCAGCAGTAAGAATAATATAGATTTTCATTAGGTTTGTTAGAAAAAGTAGCTTCATAGCTGATTCTGCGTAAAGTTAGGAAACAATAGAATTAAGAAGGAATCAATCAATAAACTCAAGAAATCTTAGAAATACTCAGGGTCTAGAGCTTTATTCACAACACAGTATATATATATAGGTATATATATATATCTCCATACTGTTACATATTTTTAGACATAAAGTGTGCACACATACACAAAAATGTACATGCTTCTACACACACATGTTAATTATATTACATCATATATAATAAACAATATACTGTGAGGTAGAGGAGAGGAAAACTCATATATGTCTTGCATTTGTAACATTTTACATTGTGGACTTCATTTTGGTTTGAACATCTCTGAAATTTTGATCAAAGACTTTTTCTTTGGAAAAGTTGGGAGAGAGATTTGTATTTTCATTACATATGTGCACAATCTCTTTGCCAAATGAGGGATATTTCTGGCATCATGTTAAAGAACAATTTTAATTAATATTATCATTGATTTAATTACTTGCCACAAAAGCAAGGACTAAACTGGTGTACCCTTTGAAACAGCCAAGACCAAAGTGAGACACATGAGACAAACCATTGTAATGTTTTCCAAATTAACAGCACTTCATGTAATTTTAACTGGTTCCAACAGGCTAAAATTGTAGCAGCAGAATTCATAGTAATGAGCTTCCACTAAGCCTTAATGCTTTGACTTCAGAGACCTTTAATGTATTAATATGAACATAAAGAGAAAAAAGAAACTTGAAAAAATATTGCAGTAATTCACTCCCAAATCTCTGCTATGAGTAGCAGCTTGTTGCCATAAGAGAACACAACACAGGAGAAGATGGTGAACCAAGTGATAGAACAAACCATGTGCATACTTCAGTCTCTGGAGATTGGATTGCCTGTATCAGCTGGGGACAAATGGAGCTGAATATAGTTATCTGATGTTAGTGTCTGCCAAAAATCCAGCACAATATGGCTAATTCTTTCCTCCTGATATAATTATCTGTTTAGCTCAAGAGTTACCATATTCATTATAATTCTGAACATCTCCTCAATCTATATTAATTATATGGATAATATTATTTAAAACACAGAGCTCACAGAGTCGCATCACCAGTCAGGGAAGCACATTAGCCTCAGGCTAATTGCTGAAGCAAGTCATTGTGTCTCAGTATGTATCATTTAGAGCCTAATTTTGTTCGCAGCACAAATAATCACTAACTTGACCTATGCTATCCTTTCAGTAGAAGTTCCTGTTCATGCTTAAAAGAGGGAAGTTTCTCTCATATGAATAAAGAAGTATTTATTTATTGTCAGGTATGGATCTGTAATTGCAACAGTCATACCCTCAGCAGTGTCTGTGCTCTTTAATCATGAGATGAAGGCATGATAAGAATGAAAGAGGAAACCAGGATGCACACAGATTTAATGGATCTTGTTTCATAAACCATTTGTAAACCTAAGTAGCAAATGTATTCTACTGCATAAAACAGGATAAATGGCAAGTGATAAGTCAGTTGCAATGCAAAAAGTGCAAAGCTAATTATCTCAGTCATAACTGATAGAACAATAAGCACAGAAAAGTGTGGATACATTTAGTTGGATTTGTTGATAATCAAACAAAGACATTAAGTTAATGAATTTTAGCCTTGCAGGGACGATTAATCTAGATGTGCTTTGTAGATCAAACTGATAGAGGATTGTCCCCTGCACAAGAAAAAAAAATAGCTGATATATCTAAGTCCTTTGCAAAGCATAAAGCAAATAGACATAAGTAGCCATCATTCTTGGTACAGTAAATTAAAAAAAAAAAAAAAAAAAATAGAAAGTGCAATTTTTTAGCAATTATTCCCTACATTCCAGATGTGGTAATCAGAACCTCTGCTTAGTAAAATTTCACAGTTTAAGGCATAATGTCTAAGTCGACTTGGCTTACAAAATGTTTCAGAGGCAAAAAGAAATCCATTATGTCTGCTTTTAAATCAATCAGGCTGTATTGGGGGAAGTGTGGGACTCTGGAATAGGCAAATTAATGCTAGCAGATTCACTGAAATAAGATCAAATCAGATTTAATCCAGGATACATTTTTTAGTGAGAAGATGTGTTAGGAACAAGATGTATAGCAACTTCCACCAGGAGATTTTTAATTTTATAAGCCACTCTTTTCACCGGTCACAAATGAAAATGGTTTTGGTCTTCTTAGTCTACTCAGTATAACCTTAAACATACCTCTCCAAATATGATAGGAAATCTGCACAAATGAGGTGCTCTGCTTGGAAGAGGTACAGTTTTTATGAGGTATGACAGAGCCTAGTGCTGTCTCTGCTTGCTCTTCAAATCACCTTCAATAAATGATCCTTCAGTACAGGAGGATTCTTGACAACACATTCAGGCTTCTTTGAAGTGTGTCTTTCCACTGACTTCAAACAATTTAGTATTGGCTCTGTTGTAGATAAACAGGAAGGAAAAATAAGGTGAGAAAGAAAAAATAGCTTATAAACCCAAATTTGGTACTGATGTAATAAGAAAAAATGTATCACAAAGCACGTGATAAAAACAAGGTGTTCTCATGTAAAAACTGCAACATAATCCATTTTATGTACATAGGCATTTAAGAGATAAATTGTAGGCAGCATATTACTACAGCTAATGCTTCAATATAGTACACTGCTGAGGGAAATTTTTCCAGAAGACTTGCAGGCCAACAGAACTCTTACACTATTGCTTCCATTGTTCTATCCATCAAATCTAATCCTGGAAGCTGTGTTCACTTAAGACTGCCTCTAAGCTAAACATGCCCTGCTTAGAGATAGTATGTCCTGACCGTGGATCTGACCTGCTACACTTGCAAGGCATGTCTGCCACACTGTGTGGACTCGTGTCTAATGATAAATTAGGGACACTACCTTGATTTCCATTTGTACTGTAAACCTGCTCTTGGGCATCCTGAGCATTAATATTCTATGGTGTATGATGCTTCTGAAGATGATAAATTAATCAGAAGCTTTCATCATAGACATATAAACATGACAGGTATCCCCAGATGCTGCTAGTCTGCTTAGACTTGCCCATTGAAGAATGAATGCCCTTCTCCTTGTACAAAACCTTCAGTAACTAAAGGAAGGTAATCTCCTTGAAGAATTATTTGCTTGACTAGAATTATTTTCTTATTCTAGGCTGTTATTTTGAACATTCAGAACTTAGAATAGTGCAATATTACTGGGAAAAAAATAAAAATAAAAAACACAAACACACACACAAAAAAAGAAAACACAAACAAACAAACAAAAAGGCTAACTCTGCATGACAAATATTAGAGAGAAAATTAGGACACCCAAACCCAAATAGAACTCAACATGGCTAAAGCCAGTGTTTCTATAAATACATTAACAACAAAAGGAAGACTAGGGAAAAGCTCCATCCTTTATTTAATGGAGAGGGAAACATAGTGACAAAGGATGAGGAAAAGACTTGAGGTGCTTAATGACTTCTTTGCCTCAGTCTTTAGCAGTAGAACTACTTGTACCCTAGACACCCAGACCCTTGAGCTGGAAGAATGAGGCAGGGGGGCAGAATGACATCCTCACAATCCAAGAGGAAATAGTCTGTGACCCACTACATTACTTAAACATACATGTCTATGGAGCCAGTGGTTTACACGTAAGAGTACTGAAGGAGTTGGAGGATGTGTTCACCAAGCCCTTCTCCATCAAATACAACAGTCCTGGTGAACTGGGGAGGTCCAGTGGAATGGTGGGTAACAAATGTGATGCCCATCTACAAGGAAAGTTGAAATGAGGACCTGGGGAACTATAGACCTGTCATTCTGACTTCAGTGCCAAGGAAAGTCACAGAGCAGATAATCTTGAGTGCTGTTATGCACCATATATAGTGGACAACCAGGTAATCAGGCCCAGTTAGCATGGGTTTATGAAAGGCAGGTCGTGTTTTCAATACAAGAAAGACATCGAGGTGCTGGAGCAGGCCGAGAAGAGTAACTAAGTTGGTGAAGGGCCTGGAGAACAAGTTCTGTGAAGAGCAGCTGGGAGAATTGGGGATGTTTAGTCTAAAGAAAATGAGGCTGAGGGGAGGAGACTTTATGACTCTACAACTACATGAAAGGACATTGCAGAGAGGTAGGTGCTGGTATCTTCTCACTAGTGACAGAACAAGAGAGAATGGCCTCAAACTGCAACAGGGGAGGTTTAAACTGGGCATTAGGAAATATTTTTTTTCACCAAAGGGGTTGTCAGGTATTGAAACAGGCTTCCTAGGGAAGTGGCAGTGTTACCATCCCTGGACATATTTAAAAACTGTATAGATGTGGTGCTTGGGGATATGGCTTAGTGGTGGACTTGGTAGAGTGGGGTTAATGGTTGAACTTGATGATCTTAAAGCTCTTTTCCAACCTTGATGATTCTATGATTCTTGGGGGTTTCACTATTTTTTCCTACAGCAGTAAACTACAGTTGTTGACATTAATAATATTTTCTCCCATCACTTCTTCATGTATTGTATCCAGTCTGATTTTTCTCAAGTAGACTGACTCTTCAAACAAAATAACATCTGATCTGCAGAAGGAGTAAAACAGCATTTCATGCCTGTGTCATGGAAGACTGTCTACAGAAAAGATCAGTACTGTTGATCAGTACAATATAAGCACTAATAGCCAGCATGATAAATTATCTAATTCATTGAAACTTCAGGAACTGGGAAAGTTATCACCAAACAACTTACATACTGAACAAAGCCTTGCATTTCACAAGGCACTCTTTTAGCAACTAAATTTTGTTATATCAGAAGAAACACTATTTAGAGGTTTAAAATTTGCTTATCTGTGAATTTGTATTCTATATTTAGAATAAAGAATACAAACTTCGCCAAGCCCTTACCTTTGTATGGGGTTGTTGTGGCCCAAGTACAGGACCTGACACTTCACCTTGTTGAAGCTCATCCCGTTAACATTGGCCCATCAATCCAACCTATCAAACCCTCAATCTCTACAGAACCTCCCTATCTTCATGCAGATCAACACTCCCACTTAACTTAGTGTCATCTGCAAAATTTACTAATGATACAGTTGATGTCCTTATCAGGGTCATCCATAAAGATGTTAAACAGAAAAGGTCCCAACAATGAGTCCTGAGGAACACCACTTTATTTTGCTTATCCCTATATACATATAAAAAAATATATATTTTATAACATATAATAATATTATATATTATTTATATATATCTCTCTCTCAATATTTTGCTTCTCCATGAATTTGTATGAAATCTGAATGCAAATGAAAAACCTGAGGTACTATTGTATCTTTTCTTACAAACTTTGACACTAGTTCTTTTCGCCATTTAGTTTTGTCTTGGCCTTATCAGTCAATTACAGCTTTTGAATATGTATGCTTATTTACATTGCTATGGTTCCTTTTCCTAGGCTGAGCAAAACTCCATTAAAAGAATTTGCATTTTGCTGAGAGAAATCTGTCTTATTGCTTCTTCTCACCAGGAGATTATTTTTCATGATATTTCAGTCTCTTGCTGGGAATATTAAAATCACAGAGAATTATGGCTTTATATGAGGTCACAATAAAAAAGTGGTGATTAATAAAACAAATACTATTCTTTATCAAAATTTTGTGTTTAAATGTAATGAAAATTATTTCATCAAATTAACAAAAACAGGAAGAATCAAACAGAACTCAGGACATTGTAGTTAAAACCAGTATATTATGAATGTTCATTAAAAAGAACACTTCAAACCTAATTTTTTCCTTTTTTGTGTTTACAGATAGAAAAAAAAAAGAATAAAATAACTAAGGTTTTGGAATAGGTGCAATGAAATGCGGGAACTTTAATTGCATTTATTTTCATATTTCACTATTAGAAAAAAAAATAATTAAAAATCAGTCAGATACCAAAGACATTTTGTAAGCCATTATTTTGTTGTACTGTTTGGTGTACTTAATATTGTTATTGTCTGATAATATTATTATGATAATATTATTATCTGATAAAGGGGGTTGGACTTGATGATCTTCTGGGTCGCTTCCAACACCTAACATTCTGTGATTCTGATATAAGTGAAGTGCTTAATTAATTTGTAAATAACACTTTCAAAATGTACATGTCTCCTAAATGGATTGTTTTTCTGGAAAAAAAGAAATATGATACTGTAATTGCAAGAAGAGATGGTGTCATTGAAAGTACAGGGATATGATTTTCCTAAAGAGCATTTTGTGAAGAATTTCACCCACTAGAGTGAAAAAAAAACTTTACCCCAGGAGTCTAAATGGTGCTTACTGCCAGGATCCAGGTAAAGAGGAAAAGGTATTTAAATATATTAAGAACATATTACTTGTACCTCCTTTCAGCAGGCAGACAGATGACCAAATTTGGAACTGGAGTCCACAGGACATTCTTGAGTCTTCTTTTCATACAGCCACACATATTGGAGTATTGTTGCTAGTGTAATTTAAGACAATTCACAGACACAAAGCTATGGGAAATGTTAGCTTTACTTGCTAATAGTTCCAGTAATGGTAGCAGTGAAGATCTGATTAAACCTCAATGAGCCAGACCAAGTTTGAGTTTCACATTGTTTTGGCTTTATTCCATTGAATCAATTGAGATACCATAATTTGCTTGAAATATGATTGTGTGGTTCTTTTTTCACTTCAAGGGCTTTTATTATTTTTTCTTATACAGCATATGGGAATTTAGTTATAAATAGTAAGTAACTGTATACATGTTGAAGAAAAAGACATCTTTTTATGCCATCGAAGATGGGAGGCAGCTGTAGACGTACAGATATTCAGACATGGAATAAAAGAACTAACTGACACACTCTAAGGATTTACATTCACTTTTTAACGTTTAATCACATTTTGACTGTAAAAATTAAAACGTCTGCACTCTAACAAGTACTAGATTTAATTTAGTACTAAGTTATTTTCAGAGAAGGAATTCTATTTGTCAGAAACAATAACTTAGGAAAAAAATGTTAGTATGTTTCATACATGACAGCTGCAGAACACTCACCCATAAATAAGGCGTATTTTTAGAACTATGGATTTCAAGTCACACTTTTCCATTCACCCTTTAATCCCTCAAATGTGCTACTAGCACATACTGCAGTTTCACCTAAAAGTGGTGGGGTAACAGTAGGAGGAAGAATGCATAAGTTAACCAACTATTTTTGCTTTTCAAAGCAGAAAGGAAGAGTTTAAATTCCCTGCAAAACATGGACTAAAATATGTCCATAAAACATGGACTTTGGAGTGACAGAAACCCACTTCCACTGCACTCCTTTTTCCTCCTCCTTCCTCCCCTGGGGCTAGTGAAGGAAGGACTGAGTTATCACAAGGTAAAATGTTAGAACTGTTCCTGGTGTTAACAGGTCATAATGCTAGCATGTAGAGTTGCAACTTTTAGGATAAGCGGAGAGAAAAGTTACTCTTACAGGATAGCATGCAGAAGAAAGTAGACAGGATGACTCAAGGATCTCCATAAAGGAAGGACTGTATTACTAAATTGTACTTTTTAACAATACGGAGAAATTAACCAAATTAAACATAATCTGTGAGAATAGTGCATTCCAAAATGTTCAACATGTTTAAATTAATTCTTTAGAGTATCTGCCTAGCAGATTGTAAAGCTTCTTATAATTTCAGGCCTAACCATCAAAATATAGTGCTGTCTTCAGATTCCAAACAAGAAAAGCTGATAACTAAATCAGCCATGTGATGTACTGAAATTAATTTCCAATGCAAGACTTAGACTCATAACATGTGTAAGCCCCATGGTGTTAGAAAGCATTGCAAAACTGTTTGTGCCTGAGAACAGTTTTCTTTCAGAAAGCAAATCAGAGAGTACATGTTCATGAGCTGATCTTTACACAAACATCAATAAGAGAAATCATCCACTTTAGCTTCATGTAAAAGGACATTCTTCAAATCTTCATTCTTCAGTCAGGTGCCTGATCACAGACAGCAATTATACAAGCAGATGAGTCAGGATTTTTTATTTAATGGAGATGGTAACACAGCTGCATTTATTAATGTAATTAAGTATAATCCAGCAGTCAGACTTGCAGACTGAGTTGGCATTAGGTGTTATTCAAAATTTTAGTTTGTAAGAAGCTTCACTTGCTCAGTTCTCAAGCTCCACACACAAATTATTTTCTAAAATATATTAGAAGGTACTTTGCTGCTGGAGGTACAGTAAGATGCAAAACATATGGCTATATTGATTATACAGACCAACACAAATGCTGAATGTATTGGAGTAAAGAAAGGCACAGATAATTCTATTTTGTTTTGTGTCTCTGCCGTATTCTAACATACATGTCTCAGAAAGGCATAAGCTTTAAGGGCAGAGCAGAAAGAGCACCCAAATGATTTATTCTGTTTTTATATTTAACATAGTTATACAAACAAATCTTTCTTTTTAAAAGATAAAAAACCTTGAGAATGAGAGAAGACAAGCCATATCTCTTAAAAAAAAAAAAAAGTCAAATCTTGTTTCCCTCTTTCCTATAGTAAGTGGTCAAGAATATTTATCATTTATTTTAATATCATTTAAGTACAAATGCAAAGACCTTAATTACCCACCTCACTTAAGGGACACTAGATGTGAGCCACTACAGAACCAACAAGAAACTGTCTGTCCTGGGGCATGAATACCATGGGATGCAGTGTTCCCCTATTTAGTTACTATTAAGATGCTCACAAATGTTTATTTAGTTTGAATGTGAGATGACAAGAGTTAAATCCACGATAACTTGCCTTTTACTGCCAGAAAGACAGAAAATCATTATTAATTCCAATAAATTTCTGTGTCTTAATATTCTTTTCTCCTAAGTATGTAGCTCCTCACAATCCTATTTCATTGTCTTGTCTTCATTGTACAAACAGTCAGAAGCAGATTTGTACAAAAGGATATAAGATCTTACAGGATGTATCTGCAATGAAAGAAGCCCTGGGGAATGGAAAGACATCTAAGAGGACACTCATTTGTCAGTGCAGTAAGGTGTGTTTCCAGTTTAAAGCACTTTTTTTTTTTTTTTCTGAAGCTGTATCTGCTCTAGGAAACGTGCATGAGGCAGCAGCACAGTCTGAAGGTTGACATATTTTCCATGGCATGTAAAAGTGTTTATTGGCTTACAATGTGCTTCTGGCAGCACTTCTGCTACTCATAAGAGTGACTTCTAGGAAATCAAAATGAAAACCACTTTAGGATCTTCCAGTATAGAAAGCAAATTATATCATGATAAGATTTTATATTTTTTAGGGTGGTTTTTTTTTAGTGTTTGGTTATTTTTTAATGATTAGTTTATTTTTAGTGTTTAGTTTTGTTTGGGGTTTTTTTTCAGTTAAATTAGAGAAGATGGAAGAGCAATCTGTGCCAACATTTTAATGAATGCAATTAAAAAGGCTAATAATCTCCTAAGGAGTGACAACAGGATCAGAGAGATTTTAGTGACACTTCATTGATTTGGAGAAAAAAAGAGAATGGGAGACAATTCTGAAAGGTAATATAAATCATCACTTCAGGACAGGAAACGGCTATTCTTGTTTCTTTTAGAGAAGAAAATAAGTTACTGTCCTTTTAATATACAGAATAAATAATCAGGTTAAATATCAGAAGGAAAGCTCAATAACGACATTGTATCAAACATCAGGTCAATACTACTCATTGCAAGGCAGATTATGGAACATAATATATGGAACATAATAATTCTATAAAAATATATTGAACAATGACTGGAATTACCCTTTTATTTCCAGCTTGACTTCATATATTTTAGAGATAAAATATCAGTAGCTAAACTTGCTGTTATAGACAACCAAATGAGCAGGTCTTTAAACTTCTTTTCAATTTGTGTTATTTCAGGCTTCTATAAATATTTCACTCTGAGAAATAAACATTTTTATTTCAGCCTGGGAAAAGTCCACATTGGAGATTTCCTAACTATATAAATAATTCTGGAAGCTAGCAAAGTTAATGAAATATATTAAAGCAAATAATTCTTCCTAGTGATTACATCTGAATTCCTATTAAATGATACAAGTCCATTACCTTCAAGGATCTATGATGGATAGATAAAACAGATAAAATCAGTTTTAAAAATCTGTTTTATTTTTCTTTCACTATAAGTTTATATTTTATTCTCCATCCTTTTCCTGATATTCTTCCCATTTCTTATTTCAATCTTGGCTACATTAATTGTAGTAATAGTAACTTACTCTCTTTCAAAAACCACATGATGCTCTTGTGATGAATAAGGTGATTAGAAATTGATTGCAGCAACCATTTTTGAGCATATGTAAAATATAATAATGTACATTTGAGAAGACTCTGTTGTGTTAGCAATACATATAAATGACTAGACATGCAGAAATGTTGTACTAATATGTGAAACAGAACAGAGAAAAGGATTAGACCAGTATTTATGGTGCCTCTGATTAGGATTGGCTTTCTTCCCAAAGAAATCAAATGCCTTTAATGTTATTAAGAACTATTGTGCTGAAGAAGGAATACAGTTTGTTAACTCATCAAAGTGAATCTAAATATTCAGATCTAAATGAAAGATATTTCACATTCCCTCTTTTCTCTAATCATATATCCATTAATTTAGCTATTTCTTATCACATTACAGAAAATTAGTTTGCCCATCTTTCTACCCTCATTTGCAAGCCATTCGGTGAAGAAACAACATCTAAATTCTCTTTTTTGAGCTCCTGGTTCCTTGGATCTTGAAAAAAAAGCATTTTCACACTATAGCCAATTAAATGAGGTAATTAATCTTAAGAAAAGCAGTCTTGTATCTGTCATATGAGTTAGAAGATTGCAGTAAAGAATGATAGGAAACCAAGCATATACCCTGAGTGGATACCCTGGTAAGGATTATTCATTTTACATCTGTTATTCAGTGCTTTCTAGTGGCCATCATTAACAGCCAAAGGTTTTGCCTTCATTCAGAAGAAGTCCACCATAATAAATAAATCAATAAAGCAGTTAAAGATAAATACAACAAGAAGATGTATTTGCTGTGTTACTAGATGAAGTCCATCTCCCATGAAGGCAGAATGTTTTCCTTGCAAAACCGTTAATACACCTCTGGAATAAGTGGCTTTAAGTTCTGTCAACCAGATACCTATCTTCTCTTCACTGGTTCACTGGTTCATTTTATACCATGATTTATTTAATTTTTTCATTTGGACCTAGGTCTGAAGTGTTAAAACTTAAAAACTGAAACAATGAAGTCTACTATATCAGCATAATTTTATTGACAATTAAAACAATTTGTTAGATCACTTTTTACCCACATATTACTTTTATGATATTGTCATGGTCCCATGTGACACCACCAGCTTTGTAGTGATTTCAACACAGAAGATATACAGAAAACAATCTTCTATTGACACTTGGAAATTTGGCAGCTAGAAAATGTCATTATCACAGTATTTATTACATCATTTGTATAACCTGGTATTTAATTAATCAACTGCATTTTGCTGAATTTAAAATAGATTTATCTTTACCACACTATTAGCTTAAGCAACAGGAAAAAAAACTGTTGCTGGGTTGTTACTATTAGGTGCTACATATCTTAGTAATCATATTTTCCTCACACATGTTTAACACAATTTTTTTCCTTTAGTACACAAAGTGTTAATTAAGGGAAAGATGACTAGAAACTATAAGGTATCATTTGTGGCCTCCTGCTGCTGTGAGCTGATCTCAGTCAGCCTTAAGGCTTTACCAGGTAACAACTAAGAGGATGCAACTTCCTTCCTGTGCCAAGCTATTCACTGCAATCAGTCACTGGACACTACCTAGAGCAGCTTTAAACTAGTTTTTCATTTTGAGCAGCTTTAAACTATTTTTTCATTTTAAGAAGCTTTCTGATAATTTGAACTGCCTCAAAAAATGAGCTGAAATGGAAAAGGGACACCAAACCCACTGACCAAATATTATTAGTTAGCAATTAGCTTTTCTTTTTTAGTCAGACACATCTGCAAGGCAAACCAATTTGTTTTATCTAAATAACTAGTGACTTCGCAGTTTGCAGGGATAGTGAGCAGATGCCAGTGAGTCAGAATCTGGAACTTCCAGCAAAGACACACAAGGTTTCTGTCAAATTTGTTATTTGAACCTTCCTCTTCAAGACATATTCTCAGGTGTACTTTCTTCTATTTGTGCCATGGAAGTTGTTGCAGAAAATACCTGAAGGTTCCCTGGGGCATGCATCCTGGAGGAAGAAGTTGATATACCCTATGCCACAACCAACATTCTTAAATACGCTAAGATAATTAAGGCATCATGTGATTTGGACACAATCAGCAGGTTTCCTGCCTTCTTTGCAACTTGAATTGTTTCCCTCTGGTCTCTTAATTTTCTTTATCTTTAACACGAGTGTGTCTTCTTTCTACCATATAAACTCCCCTCACCCTTTTCAAGAGTTACTGTCTAACTGCAGGTTGTTTTCCTTACCCATCCAGGCATGCAGATTTTATTTCCTGGCATTACCCAGTTTCTTTCAGGAGAGGAAGCCTCCAGAGAGTGCTACAGGAACCAGGATGCATCACACAGAAATAAGCAACTATTCTCCTTGATCCCAACCAGACAGTTTTTCACAGAAAACAATACACAGTAAATTGAAAACAAATTAAGCTGTTATAGAAGCTGTCAGAAGTCCCACAGGTGCTGCACAGTTTTATCACTGAGCCTTCATCTTCACCTGTCTTCCTTGAAGTTATAAGACCTTCTGCACGGCCAAAAGGCATGTGTGACAGCAACATACTGAGTAGCTTCAGATTCCCCTAACCTAGGACCCTGCCTTCCAGTTCCCTATTGCCTCTTGCCCTGAAGTGCCTTATCTCCAAGCTAGCTGTTCCTGAATCACTGCTTGTTCTTAACTGCCTTCCCCAGCCTTTCCTGTGTGTCTTCTCACATCCCCATTATCGTATGACAGCCTCTTGGCATTTCACTACTCTCCACAGCTAGTCTACATTCTAAGACCTACCCCACTCTAGGTAACGCTGGCAAGCAGAGTAATCACTTTTTCTCTCTCCTTCCCCTCCCATTCACTCTCATCATTTAAGCAAAGAAACATAGTATTGTAGAATGGTTTGGGTTGGACGGGACCTTTAAAGGTCATTTAGTCCAACACCCTCACAGTGAGCAGGGACATCATAAACTAGGTCAGGTTGCTCAGAGATCTGTCCAATCTCACCTTCTAGGGATGGGGCATGTCCAGCTTTTCATCCACCAGTAACCCCACATCCTACTCCATAAGGCTGCTCTCAATTACATAATTCCCCAGACTGTATCGATATCAAGATTGCCCTGACCCTGATGCAGGATATTGCCCTTGGCCTTATTGAACCTCATGAGGTTCACACAGGGCCACTTCTCAAGGTTTTTGAGGTCCCTTTGGATGATATTCCCACCCTCAGTAATGTCAACTGCACCACTAAGCTTGGCATCATCTGCAAACTTGCTGATAGTGCACTTGATCCCAGTGTCTATGTTATTGATAAACATTAAATCACACTGGTCTCAGTATGGACCCCTGAGGGACACCTCTTGTCACCAATCTTACCAAGGGTAGACAGACATGCACCCTCAGGATGCAACCATCCAACCAATTCATTATCCATTGAAAAGTGGACTCTTATCAAATTCTTATCTCTCTCATTTAGAGAGAAGGATGTTGTGGGACACCAATTCAAAGACCTTACAAAAGTCCTGAAAGACAACCTCCGTGGTTCTTCCCTTGTCAACTGATGTAGTCACTCTCTATAGAAGGCTGCTAGGTTGGTCAGGCAGGATTTGCCCTTGGTGAAGACATGCTGCCTGTCTTGATTTACCTCCCTATCCTCAATGTGCCTTAGTGTAGCTTCTAGGAGGATCTGTTCCATGATCTTCCCAGACACAGAGGTGAGTCTGACAGGTTGGAAGTTCCTAGGGTCCTCCTTTCTACCCTTTTTAAAAATGGTGCAATGTTTTCCATTTTGTAGTCGCCAGGACTTCACTTGACTGCCATGACTTTTCAAATATTGTGGAGACTGACTTGGCAACTACATCAGCTCATTTCCTCAGGACTGTGGCATGAGTCTAATCAGGTCCCTCTTTGAGCCACCTTGTCTCAAAAGCAAAGATGGTCACTAGCAGATTTACCTTTGTTTCAGCAGATAGGTCTTGTTTCACATTTAGGAGTCACCATTCAGTACAGTGTGTGGAAACTCCTGCTGATTCACACTCAGCTAGAATTCCTGTCTTTGCTGGTGGGCTTAGTGGAACACATGCTTAGAAAAAGTAAACAAAATAGGATTTACATAGAAGGTTGGATGAGAGCATATCCTATGCATGTTGATTTGAAAACTAACCTGATAATTACCAGAATTAAATGCATTGTGTCAGTTTGTAGGCCATATAAGTGGATAAGATTTAGGTGTTGAAACTCACCTCATAAGCTTCAAATCCTTTCTACTTACCTCATTAGTATCCATTCTGATACTTTCCTGACCTTTTAAACCCCAAATATGGCACTCAGGAAATACTTCCTCTCAAGTAAGACCGTTCTTTTGTGTGTGGTTTGAGGAGCTGCAGCCAGTTCACTTCATAAGTGGTGAACCGAGATATTGCTACTCACAGCCTGTCACATTGCTTCAGGCACATCAAAACAGCCTTTGCCCTTAGTTTGCCCAAGGAAGAGAATTTTTCTTTTTCTGCAGTGTTGACATTCCAGCTTCACTTTTTCCTCCCAGTAAGCTTAAATCTTCTCTGTGTCTATATTAATTAAACATCATCAGCATAATAAATAAATAAATAATTTGTTGGCTTTAAGGAAACAGCTAGATAATGGATTGCTTGAGAGGAACATATATTTATTTGGATACCTATTTGGTCAGTTCCAAGTATTCGTGTACCATGGAAATCCTGCATCAAAATAGATTATATTTTCTTCAGAGCCAGAATATCTGATAACCTAGTACAAAGTAACAACTCTGTTTAAAAGCTCTATGTTGAAAACTTCTGGAAAAAAAAAATTAAGATTGAGGCTGCTTAGTATGAAATACTGTTCTGGGCAAGTGAACTGACAGAAGTCTGAGAAGTTGGTCATTAAGAAATTAAGTAACCTCAAATTCTATTCAGCTATATCAACAAAGCGTATAATCTATTGTGGCTTACTACCAAAATGTTCACACCCTTGGGGAGAATAGCCTTAATTAGAAAAGCTACCACAGTATATACTAATCAACCCTCTTCTTGGCAGTCATTACAGATATGCCTACAGCTGAACGGACATGAAGTCTGGGAACCAGGCAACTGCTGACAGCTTCTGGAAATACAAGGTCCACCTGAGACAAATTATTCATTATATAGTCTAGGTATTGAGGCATAGTATTGGGCTAAGTCCAATATACAAAAACTAGTGATTAGGCTTCTGTTTTTTTCCCCTTCTTTTTAACATAATAACCACCTTTGTGCATATTATTCTATCCTGTTTTAACAGCTGGGTGAAAGAGTTTTAGAGAAAGGGAAAAAGGAATTAAGTAACACACTTTTTATCACTTTTACAAAAATACTTCCAAATAAGAGCTAAGATCCATAGTTCAGTTCAACATGTTTTGTTCTAAGTGAGATCATATTTATCATGTTCAGATAGGGAAAAGAAAAGGAAAATATTTCATACAAGTAAACTAATGTCTATATAATTTAATAATACATCTATTAGTCTGCTTGGTGCAGGAGACAGTAAGTCTGAGTTTATAAAATGTGTTTACAATGTTATAAAACATTACACCCAGACTTCAGAAATAGGAAAAGACATTCTTTTTATTAGCATTGGTTTCATTATGCTAATGCTTAAAACACTAACAAAGAATAGGCACCTTCAATGGTAATGCATACACATGTATCTATAGTATAAATAAGCCAAGGAAAGAAAAGGAAATGACACAGAGCATTGCTTACCTGAAAACACATTGAAATCATAGAATCATAGAATGTTAGGGGTTGGAAGGAACCTAGAAGATCATCTAGTCCAAAACCCCTTCCAGAGCAGATCACCTAGACCAAGTAACCTAGGAACGCATCCAGGCGGGTTTTGAATGTCTCCAGAGAAGGAGACTCCACAACCTCCTTGGGTAGCCCATTCCAGAGCTCTGTCACCTTCACTGTGAAAAAGTTTTTCCTTCTGTTTCGTCTAAACCTCTTGTGTTCCAACTTACTCCCATTGCCTCTTGTACTATCACTGGATGACAATGAGAAGAGTCTGGCTCCATCCTCCCTACATTCATCTTTAACATATTTATAGATACTGATAAGGACCCCCCTCAGTCTCCTCTTCTCCAGGCTAAAGAGCTCCAGCTCTCTCAGCTGCCTCTCACTCCAGAGTGCTTAGCTGCTGCTATGATGGGGCATATACTCTGGTTACCAGTTTTCCCAAGACTATTTTTTTTGGAGCAAGGTCAGGCTCTCTTGGTCATCACAAAAAGTATATTTCTGCACCAGGAACCTGACACTTCTCAGTCTTTTTTTGGGTCCATGGTACCAGTAATTTTTTAAATGCAAAGCTTGGAAAAAAGATACTGGGATAGCTTTTGCTCTGCACAATAGTTTGAGAATTATTCCAGATGTCATCTGCTCTTGAAATTTTCTTTAGCTGCTCAGGGTGAGGTAGCAGTGTCCTATTTCAGTAAGGCTTTTAAAACAAATACAAGATCTCCTCTGTTGATACAGGATGCTAAGATTTACTTTTAAAAGCAACTAATAGTACTTCATGGTCCTTTTATCTACCTGCTCAGCTACTTTCCTTTTTCTCTGCCATACTTCTAATTAAGTGTTCATCCAAACCACAGTAAGGGTCTTACCACAAAGACCTACCATTCTTTTTTTAAAGATAATAACAAAAAAAGAGAGATTTCCTTTTTACTAAAGCTTCATACATGTGCTAATTGTTTTAGAGAACAGCCTCAATGGTGCTGTAGTCTTTCTTTCTGAAAGGCATAGCAGTGCAATAAGGATATGTCTGTATTACTAGACTTCCCACTGTCAGGTCTGGGTGAATTCCCTATCATTATCCTAGCTTCATATCAGCACAAAAACATTCTACATCCCCCATAACATCATAGACAGCAGTCAGTAGACAGATTAAGTAATCTGCCTTCTTAAGCACAATAAACTTCCTGTAGGTAAAGTTAGTGCTGCATAGTCTGATGTCTCATAAAACACCTCTTAGGACTTAAGGGCTGATCTCAAACACCTTCTTTCTCCACTCCATAAAACTATAATCTTATGAGGACCATTGATTTTTCAAGTTAATTTTATATCTTCAATACACACCATGGAGAAAGTGGTTTTATCTTGTTATATGCACCATGGAGTTTTTCCAGAAGGAACAACACTAACATTGCCACAGAAATGGGGAAGGAGAAGAAAAGCAAAATGTTATTTATCACCATAGCCTGGGGGCATAAAAACAGACTGAGAATATAATATTCCTCTTTTTTTTT
>JANHGL010019197.1:0-11506 GCA_024611195.1 Ceyx melanurus | reverse complement strand
ATTAACTTTAATTTCATATTTAATATTTTCATTGATTTATCTAAATACAGATATTAGTCTGGTTTTAAGAATTTTTTCAAGTCCACTTTCCTGATATGTTCTTGTGCTGTTAACTGTCCCCACTTCTGACCAATGCCATAAGGCAACACACTTTCTGAAGGGCACAGAAGCCCTCAGCAGGACTATGAGTGTCTACTCAGCAGTATCAGCTATGTGCATTATTCTGGTTCTCTGCTATCTATTTATGGCTTGTAAGGGTTTTGTATCTTTCTAAACCTATTTGCCTCTTAGCAAAGGAAGTGCAAAACAGATGCACTGCAAAATCAGCATTCTCCCATTGTTTATAGCACCCATAGTATTTTCTGCTCACTCGTCACACTTCATTTGCTGTACTTTTGAAAACAGAGTTAAAAAGTCAGACTTGACATTCTCTTTTACTCTTTATGAACATTGTGCACAGTCATTGATCCGATAAGATTTCATGAAAGATGTTACAAAAAAGGGAAGATTTGAATCTATTTGACATCACTCAAGGGTGTATCCAAAGGCGATTATATGCTGTGTACATTTTTGCTTCAGTAAGAAGAGAAACTGCTTTTGCATTAAAACTTTATTTTGGTTCTGCCATTGCGCAAGCTCTGGGAACACGCTGATGTTTTCTGATGTGTCATGGCTTCACTTGTGCAGTGTCTGATATAAGACTTTGTCAGAAAATTTCTTTATTTTCACACAAAAGACTGATGGAATTTTTCTTTTCTGCCTTTCAGTCAAATTACTGCATTGTGCTTTTTAATACCAGTATCTATCACATGCAAAAAATAAAGTCACAAGTTGTTTAGTAAAATATAAAGGGGATTCTCTAGTAAAAATTCTCTGTAAAAGGGACAGATCCTTTAAAACTTGATCTTCTGCATAATTCACTTTTTCTTGGAGACTGATGAACAGTTTCCTAGACTTAAATCTATTGCCAGAGAGGTTGAATTGGGCAATTTGGGTTCTTCTGTCATTTTTCTTAATAGATTTTCAATTACTTATTTTCCCCCCACACACACAAAAATCTGACATTTTCAAGACAAAATTGTTGATTTTTTATTTATTCCTTTTTTACAATTTCTTTTCTTGGGAAAAACTTTTCCAAACATTCCTAGTAAAAAAAAAATCACTCAGGACACCTGAGTTTGATTTTCAGTTTTCTATGTTGGTTTTATGCTTCCATGGGAATTATAGAGGCTAAATGAGATGAATAAATGGATATTTTACAATGAACATTTACCAACATCTTCTCAGCTTGAGAGATAAAGCTCTTAAGATTTAATTTTTTAGCAGCCTTTCTCCAAAAGTAAAATTAAATTAGAACCCAATTATACTAAAATTGAAGTAACTGCTGAGGCAGTACAATGAATACTCAGTCCCATATGGTCTGATTTATAATCCACAAGCACTTTGAAGAACTAACTTATTGTCCTGTCTATATTCATATGCACTTCCTATTAATATCACTAAGAACTGTGTGTCTGCTTTGCATATATTTGAGAAAAAAAAAATCATAAAGACATAAAACAATCTCTATTTTACTATACATTTACTATGGCTTTACACTGACAAGAATAAACATGCATAAATTCTTGTTAAATTTCAGAACCTTAAAGTTTCTGTTGGAAAGGTAAAGAGGAAAATAAGGGAACTTTTAAGAAACATCACCACCACCTACAGAAAAACCTTCCTAGGAAACAGAGTAAGGTTTTTTACCCATTTACACCAGTGTAACCCTGAAATAATGTTTCTTAACTCATGATTTCTAGTTATTCCAGACTTAAAATGACAACTAATAAACATCTCTAAACTATATGTCAAACCATAACATAAATGAATAAACAAACAAACCAAACAAAGAAACAAACAAAAAAACCAGACCAAGAACAAACAAATAAACAAAATACCCAGACGTATTTTGCAAGATACTTTTCTTACCCTCCATCGCTCATCTCTCAGGGAATTCCTGACAATTTTAGGTTCATTGTATCTCAGGTTAGTAGTTAATCGAATGACAAGAACTTAGAGCAGAAAGAATCTTCATGCTCTCTCTATGTAACGGACAACATAAGGTACAAGACAGTGGAGAATCAGCAGAGAAAAACAAACAAACAAACAAACAAAAAAAAAGTAAGAAAATGGCTGGTCTTTAGAAATGACCCTTCTTGACTCATGCTTTAAATATGTTTTTTGTCAAATTTCAAGTCAGAAATAGCTGCAATTGTTTATATTTTTATGTCTAACAAGAAATGTTAGTGATTAAATTGTAATTTTTTACTTACACGATTAGCATTTTCTACATTATAATTTTGATGGGGACTGAGGCTAGCTTTTTAAGGTCAAGATATTTTTCCATTTTGTATTTTCAAAATGGTTTCTGTAAGATAGCAACCTACATTGTAAAAAACATTTTTTTATGTCCAACATAATCAGGTTATGAAGGTTAGCCAAACACTAGTAAGACACCAAATTAGTGTTCTAAATAAGTGTGTCCTTGAGAACTAAAAAAACCCACTTTTTTTTATAACACAAAGTTCCTTTCATTTCTTCATATTTTCTTACACCAAATAAGTTAAAAATACTTTTATTACACTATTTTCCTACCTAGGAATACCTTCCCTGCACACACACACACACACACACACACACACACACACACACACACACATACACACAAACAAACAAACAAAACAAGCAAACAAAAAAAGGAAACAAACAAAAAAGACAAACCAAAATCCAGGCTGTATCTTGCAGTTCTTCCAGAAGGCAGACTTATGTTTTCCCATACCACATACAGCAATTTCAGACACTGAGTGAAGATTATGAATCAAACACAAGCATCAAACCTACTATAGCTTAGATTATTATTTTGCCAGTAGGGTACCTGTATCATCTGGTAACATCCACATCAGACAAACAACTCCAGGAAATAAAAAAACACAGTGAATTTAGAAGTTCTATTAAATGTTATGCTGTGTGGAGAGATTGCCAAATGAAGTGAGAAGAAGGGAATCAGAAAGAAATGTAGAAATAAAACGGAAATTATCACAGTCAATGATCACCATCGAGAATTGAGAAAGGAAGACTTTAAGCTTTCATGTTTTGTGGGTGTAAAATATCTATGAGTAAAACTTATTCAAGAATGATCCAAAGGGAGGAATGCAAAACTCTTGTGGCATCCAGGAAGAATTAGTAGCATAAAAGAGTTCTGAGAACATGCAGGTTTACATGGATTTAAGGCCTGGAGAGGGAGAAGAGGAGGATAAAGTAGTATTAGATACAGTTATGGATGACAATTCCCTAAACTATTACAGATAGATTTACAAGTTCATGTCCATGTGCTCCTTCATGTAAAGTCTTCCAAGGAGACATTGATGCCTTCCACAAGGCCACTGCAGTCACCTAGGGCAGGAAGGTAGTATGGAGCTGGTCTACAATGAACTTCAAAAGTTTTCTCATTTGAATGCTGCACACAATTTTAACTACACTGTATACTATAGGTCCCACCAGATGAACCACGCTGGTTAACATTCAAACCTTCAATCTGTTACTTCTTTGTTGACTGCTAAAATGAGAATTTTTAAATAATTCACTACAATTATTTGCAGATTACATTAATATACCTTCTTGTTGCTTTACAAATTGAGGTAGACGTATAACCAGCCTTGAAGGTAAGGAAACTGGGAAAGAAATTTGGAACTTCAGCTGGTTCCACAATATTACAAACAGAAGTATATAACAGCAAGTGCATTAATAAGGACAAAAGGAACTATAAGCTGCTACACTGCATTAGCACTTCAGCTTTTAAAATTGTAAGACTAGCAACTAATTCTGAAATCCAATTTCAATTTCTAGTGTAGTTTCTACTATTTACTTCAGAGAAGTCTCTGACAAGTAGGGGCTACAGTCTTGTAACAGAGAAAGATCAGTGCTAGAAAAGTTCCACCTAATTTGAAATAAAAAGCTGTTGAAAAATACATTTGGCTCATGAACTGACCATAAAAAAAATACTTCCACAAAGTACTGTTGTTTGCCATTACTGCCTCTTCTCCTAATAAGGACATTGTGACCATCTCCTCTCTGAAGCTCATATCCAAAACAGACCCTGCACCAGCTGACCTCTCAACTGGCTTGGAGGATGGCTATTCACCTGAAGGTGTGCAGCTGCATAAGGGGGAAATTAGCTCTGACCACATCAACTCTTACAGCAAGAGCTAGTGCAACTCTGAGACAGATTAGAAACTTTTATATGGGTAGCCTTACATGAGCTTTTGCAGCAACAAGTTACAGTCGTGTCTATTTCACTATCTGTGCTGACATAAGTGAATAATGTTTTGTGGGTTTTTTGTTGGTTTGGTTTTGGTTGTTTTTTTGTTTTTGTTTTTTTAAAGAGAGGTATTTTAAAGCTGAATTTTTTGCTTGCAGTCTGAAAGAAAGATTTACATAAGGTACCCCCAGCAGGGGATTGTGAATGACAAGACAAGGCAGGAAATTTATTCTGGACAGGATGGTAATCGGTACCTACAACCTCACCCACCATTCCCAGCAGTTTTAATCCCAACTCTCCACTGACCATGTACCTTGCAAATATCGTTCTGGGAATACTGACAGAGAACAGTGCACTGCCCATGGCATTAGGATGACTCACAAACAGCACTTAAAGATCCTTCTTCTAAGCAGCCCAGCTAAGATTTTCAGAAGTGCATTGACTATGCACAAGGGACTTCAGAAAGAATGTCTTCTAAAACTGAGATTTTCAACAGTAATTAAGCATTGCTTAGACTGGAAAACAGTGTGTGCAAGAGAAGTAGATGTAGGCAGCAAACAGATGTTCTTGAGTAACCAATGCTAGCTAGCTATGTTTCATTACATGGGGTTTATTTCAGACTATAACTTGTCTTGTCCCATGGACTGGATGATAATTAATGATGAGTATGTTAGATGCATTCCTGCAGGGAATACTTCAGTTTGATCTTGGCTGCTAATATCTCAGTTCTGCACTCTGAGACTACCTCTGAGCTGCATGAAGCCTTTCCACAGACCCTCTCTGAAAAAGCCACTAAGAACTTCACCTCTCTGAATGTTCAGCCATCCCATTACACTCATGTCTGGTTTCGGTGAAAGCAGAACTAATTCTGTTCAGTGATTTTACTTTTCAGCTCAGTTCTTCTAACTGACTGCACTGTCTGAAGTTAGCAGCATGTTTTCACAGGCAGTGTCTGCTTCTAGGAGAGATAACACCCCATGTTTAGAGCTAGTACCAAGGATTGGTGTGCAGACCAAGACCACCACTAGATCTTGTGCACCAAATTAGGGGGTGCAGAAAATAAAAGACTGCACCTGCAGGGAGGAATGGACAGGACAGGTGACCCCAAACTGACCAATGAGGGATTCCATCCCATATAGATCATAATCAGTATAAAGTTGTTTAAGCTTAGAAAACCTGCATGTTGCACACATTTTTCTATTGAGATGTGAATCAGGAAAAAAAAAAGTAATTTTAGAAGATAAACTTCTGACCTCAATAGCAAGAACCCCCACCAAGTAAATTATGTATGGACGCCAAAGTGCAAACACAAGGCATATTTAAATGAGTTGGCCCTCAATACTTGATTTTTTTTTTTATCTGAAACTAGAGACTATGCATTTCAATGGCTCTTTAATTGGGTCCAAAAATCCCTACCAGTCTTAATGAACAATGCTTGTACATACACCATGGATAAAATCATGCAAAATCTATTATGAGTAAGATATACAAATACATGTTTTTCATATCAGAAAATCTATACTTATTAAAGCGATATTAGATCAGCCACACTAATATTCACACCATTATTTTGCTTTCTTATATGTTAATCACATATCATCATCTCCTTAAAGTATAGTATGAAGCCAGTTGGCTTTGTTTTCTCAATAAAATGTACACCTATCTTCTATGTAAAAGATTAGGTGTGAAATAATCTTGGACTGGCAGACTTTAACAGATCCTCTGTTCTGAGGACTCAGGCAGTTTAAGTGTATGAAAGCCAAAAGTGAGTTACAAACTGCAAAGAAAAAGTTCAAATTTGTTCCATGGTCAAAAATCACACCTCTGAAATCATAATGACATTTCTTTTTTCAAGTTGTGCCCATTCAGTTGTGTCATGCTAGTCACTGTGTTCCTGGTATTGCTTTTCAGGGAAGCCATTTGAATGGCAGAAGAGTTGCGCAAGTAGCTGGCAGATCTCTCTTGCTGAGCTTTCCTCCTGCAGTGAAGCTGATTGTTGAAATGCCTTCTAAAACTCTCACTGAGAAAATACAGGGCAAATGGGTTGACACAGGAGTTGCAGAAGCTTAGCACTCGGGCTACTAAGGTAACAACCATATGTCCTGTTGATGGATCAATCTTATTGTAATTAAAAGATCGGTACATGTATAGCACGTGGTTAGGAAACCAGCAGATAGCAAAGAAGCCAACAAAAACTAGAACAATTTTTGCCAGACGCTTCCGAGTTTCCATCTAAAAAGATGAAGAGAACCCAAATGAACAACATCAAATAGAACTGCTCCACATAACAGACTTCATTATAATACGTAGCATTTTTCTTCATATTAGCTTTAACAACTATCATAAGTAAAGCCAGTAAAAATGCTTCCTTCAGGGGCTGAATTACTTTTTCTATCTCATTTACTTTCTTTTCCCAGTTTCATTTTACTTTCAGTGAAAGATCCTAGCTGTCTGCAGTTACAGAAGGGTGCTCTTTCTGTACATTATCTGCAGGAAGAGTAATTCACACCCCAAATAAACACTGGCTTTTAGCTTTCACACACACCAAAGGATGTCATGAAACACAACCTTTTCTGAGTTCTCAGTGCTTGGCCTGAAATGTAGGTTTACAGAATCACAGGTTTAGTTAGAAAGCTATTTAGAAACTGTTGGCTTTGAAATCTAGAGACATTGTGAGTGAAATTTCTATGAACTGCGAGACATTGCAAGGTTATTAGCTATACAATGGTACTTGTATCCCATTATTTTGCCCAGAACACTTCAGATTGCACCTCTGAATGCAGATATCTAGAGTGGCTGAAAAGTTGACTCGAGCCTACACAAGTGTTTCCAAACTCAGAGAGGGAGAGAAACTGGCCAGGTAGAAGTCACCAAAGGGAGGCAGAAACTTTCTACATATTCCTTCCAGAAGATTTATTATGTACATAAGGTACCAAAGTTTTGCAAAAGCAGGAAAGTTTTCTGGCTTTGCTCAGTTTAAAAAAAAAAAAAAAAAAAAAGAGTGAATATATTCTAACAGGGTTTCAAAAATTGTGTAATAAATCTGTAAGTAGTTTTCTTGGCTCTACCTAAATCAAAACCAGTGGAGAATTCACAAAAGATGGGAACACTCTAACATTCCAATTTCTAGGATTTGCACTCAGACAAATTGCATATGTAGAGGTATGGTGTGAATATTACACTTCTTTGCTATGGCCTAAAGAAATGTGAGATCATACCAATAGTCTGAATATACTTCCTCTTGCTGGGACATATGTAAGTACATTGGAATTTTCCATTCTTCTGAGCCTCATAGATTAGCAAAAAAAAAAAGAAAAAACCTAACTAGAATGAAAAAAAATTATGTTTTTTATTACTTTAAAAATACATATGGACTCAGAAATGTGATATAAATTAAATATTGTTTCCATCCTGAGGGTTCAGCCAAAAGACTCTTTATATTTCACAGGAAAATAAAATAATACATGAAGCACTAATGCATATGTATTTTTTACAAGAAACAGTCTAGACCAGAAATAAAATGCCAAGCAAAAGGACATGAGGGAATGTGATCTTTCTTTTTAAAAGAATATGCACATGCTATATATCCAAAGAGAGTTTAGTGAGTATAAAAGTATTTTCTAAAATATTGGCAGAGAAAACCCTTTCAAATTGTTTTAGTGGGCGTAAGTATTTTTCTGTCTTAATACTAATGCTTTTGTAAACTGGTTGAGGAACTTTCACTGCAAAAAGTTTTTGTTTGTATATATAACTCTTCCTGTTAATGAACAGTTTGTTGCTATCTAACTGCTTCATGTGAATTACAGGGAATCAGGCTTTGTCCAGGATTACAAAAGGTTTGTCTCAAAGTTATACAGAACCTATATGGAAATTTTTATACCTTTCATAATAGAAAGGGTGTTAGAAGAGTGCAAGTTCAGGATTTTCAGTACCTGAAAGAATTATTGAGAAAGTAAAAAAAAAAATAAAATAATCAGTTCATGATCTGTGTTCTTATTTTAATCACTTCTTGGTCTGAAATGAACCTTAAATCCCCGAAGAAAACTTTTTTTTCCTATGTCAAATGAAAATACAGGACCTATGCTGTAGGTCCTGTATTTTCATTTGTAATTATACATACATTTTTTTTCATCAGGATATAAAAAGAAAGTGACTTACCTGTCTTTTGCAATGCTCACTGTATTCTCCTGGGATGTTGTGAGCACTTTTTATTAAACTCTTTGCAATGTGATAATAGTAGATACTAATAATGGCAAGAGGGATAAGGAAATACACAAGAAAAATCAGCACAGAATGGATCTTTGGGTGCATGTCATCCGTCAAGGGGTATGGTATGCATGCTGTGAAAGTGGCATTATCCACATCATTGATGTAGGCCAGTTCAGAGAACACTGCTTCAGGAACTGCTAGGAGCATGGAGATTACCCAGATGGCAATAGCTTTAAGACAGGTCCATAGCACTGCACTGGAGGTCTGGATGTCCATAGGATTTACAATTGCTTTGTACCTGAAATTGATCATAATGGAAATACAAATTAAATGGTTCAAGATCAAGATGCGATGCCCAATGCCAATTCATACCTCTG
Source organism: Ceyx melanurus (assembly GCA_024611195.1). Classification (NCBI taxonomy): domain Eukaryota; kingdom Metazoa; phylum Chordata; class Aves; order Coraciiformes; family Alcedinidae; genus Ceyx; species Ceyx melanurus. The sequence continues at coordinate 2,620 of JANHGL010019197.1, read as the reverse complement.
ACTAGAATAATGTTTTGTTCTTATTTGAACTATCAGGGGGTTCTAATATTTCTAAAATGTTCATTCTCCAAATGTGTAGCTTCGTCTGTATACATATATATATATATGCATCAGAGATGGCAAAAGGAGCCCTGGATACAAGCTGCAGGTGCCAATTCCATGCCAGCCTGGTGAAAGCACAGAAGCAGCTACTACTCTAGTCATCCTTTCTCTAAATCCCCACAGAGATCCCCAAATGAACATCCTACCTCCATACTTCCATTTCACTCCCCTACCAGCACATGCACAGTGGAGTTCGCTTCCTTCCTTGGTTCCCACAGTCCAGATATCCCTCCTGCCCACTACCACAACTTTCCCACTTTCATACTCCATCAGACTCCCTGGGAGCACAGGGCAACAATTAGCATTAAACCCTTCTTGTCAGATCAGCAAAAAACTGCTGCTGTGGTGACTCTTGCTTTTCCACCCCAGCACATTCTATACACAGATAACTGTGCCAACTGTAATGCCTGGAATATACACATCTTCATAAAGGCAGACAGGAATGATTCCCAACAGCCTGTGCAGAAGTATTAAACTCTTAAATAAACTAAGCATTTCCACATCAAGAAGCTGCTACTCTATACTGCATTCTGGGAAACTTTCTCGTAACATATATAATATATAAACCTTTGAAGAATTGATCATTTCACTAACATTACAATGAAAACAGGAAGAATTGCAGAGAATGGAAATATCACACTACAGTAAAGTAAAATAAATTGAAGTAGACTCTAGTCAGGCATTATTTTATTTTAAATATACATATATCATTGGAGAAATTTATATGAATTGAAACTTTCCACAATAAAAGGTCAGTTTTAAAAGGTCAAACATACTTTGAGATAAATAAAATTCAAAAATACCTCAATGTTTTCCTTAGACTTACAATTTATTTTTTTTAAATGTAAGTAACATATGGTTTAATGTTTTTAATAAAAGCTGAACATTAAACAAAACAGTTTATCTTGTCTAAGCTGTGGTACTTTGGAAAGTTGCATCTGATAGGGCTATTTTTGATTTATTTTTTTTTAATATTTGAGTTCGTATCTTTTTCTGAAATTGAAGAACTTTTGAGAAATGGAAAAATTATTTTTATTTAATATAAAAGTTTAACAGGAAGAAGGGAGTCGAGAAAGATTCATACTCCATACATTCATACTTTATACATTACTTTATTAATCTTAATGTCTTTCTAGTCAGTGGAAATGAACTTTCAAGGGGTGATTCACATTTTAGGTGTATTAACTCACTCTCTGAGGTGCTTATTTTTTTCTTTTAGCTAATAATGAGCTTAGATTGAGAAGAACTGTAGCTTAGATGTCTCTACTTGGTGATAAAACTCCTTATCCATGCATGTAGATACATATACATTATGTAGAAATATAAATATGTATGGGCATGAACAGGTACATACCAAGGGTTAGGTTATGACTAAATATAACACAGTTGTTAAAGGGAATGCTAAGAAATGAAGTTGTGATCATAATTACCCTTTTTGGTTGATTTGCAGGTCCTGACAGATAATTCATAGCCCCTCAACAACTTGAGCAGATGTTTGAGGAACTGAAGATAAAAGCTAATACCTCCATGCAGCACCTTGTGAGTTTGCTGGCAGCCAATGGTGCAATTGGCAATGCCATGAAAAAGTCAGAAGCTGATCACTGTCCTGGTACTGTAGCAATCTTTTTCTTCAGAGAATCTTTGAGTCAAAATTTGCCTTGGAGTCCTCTTTCTCAAGATTCTGATAAGTTGTCTTATCAACATAATAATGGCTATTTATGTTAATATCTACTCTGAATAGAGAGATAGGTTTTTCACTGCGTATTCACCCACATGATGGAGCAGAAAATAAAACTCAGTAAACTGCCTCTGTTAATCTATGTTTACCATTTCTTCTACACACAATGAGAAACTCCCTGGACACTAAGGTGTAAAGAAATCCTTGACTACTGCCACAGAAAGGATAGAAGATTCTACACAAAGCATTAATGCTCCTCAGCAGAAACTGTGTCCTTATTATTCAATAATCTGCTTCCTATTGCTGTCTGCCTTGATTTCATTACAAGAAGTCAGACCTTTCACAATTCTACAGTGGTGACGTCAAGCCCTTACATCTGTTCATTTCTTTAAAACTTTGCATTGCTGTGGAAAAGCTGGATTGGGAACTTTAGGAGGTGGGAATGACATTGGATAAAAATCATGTTTTATACTACAGACCTTTTCTTCCTCATTTTCCATTGTAGTGCTTCAAACTGTTTTGACTGGAGCCCTATAACCCAAGACAATGGCCAATCACAAATAATTCTTTTAGGAGCATTTGGTCTGGTCAATATCTAAACAGGAGAACTTTCCAGAAGCCTTTAAATTGGCAGATGGGGCATATATTTGTGACTTGGAATATATACCTGCTTCAGGAAATAGCATGCTTTTCCCTGAGCTATGACTGATTCAGAGTTGGAAAGCATTGGAGCAGAGTATTTTTTCACAAAAACAGAATAATAGAATCAGAGAATCACAGAATAATCATGATTGGAAATGACCTCATAGATCACCGAGTCCAACCATACCTACAAGAACA
>JANHGL010019196.1:0-18918 GCA_024611195.1 Ceyx melanurus | reverse complement strand
TTTACCATTATATTTACACAAAGCTTTTTCTCTTTTCCCCTCCTTTTCCCCCCTCTTTTAAGGGGTTTTTTTCTCCCCTCCCCCCCCCCCGTGGCTCTGTCCCCCCGTTTCCCCCCCCCCCCCCCCCCTTTCCCCGTCTCATCAGAATCTCCTGCTTAGAATTGAGCTAATGGATTTCTAATTCAATTTGGACTTCTGCTGGGACAAATCAGCCCGGTACAAAATAATTTATGGTTCTTGAAAAATTGGCTGCGGATGAAATTAGGTAAATATCACCAGGCAAATAATAATCTCATTAAGATCCATGGAAAAAGGGAGCCAGCAGGTAGATATTGATGAGGACTCCTGTGTGTGTCAGGACAGCAGTCTCACCAGGGTGCTCCTGGCTTGTGCAGAGAGCCCTTCAGAGCACCCAAGGTCAGGCTCCTGTTCCAAATCCTGCTCCTCAGTCACTCCACTGGTCTGGAGGGTCTTGCATCAGCTCCAGGAGAGCCAGACTTTCTCCCCTGGGCATTTCATAAGCATGGGTTTGTGATTCTTTGACTGCTGTTGGCTGTTTGCTAAGTGATGCTGACGGGTGTTTGGGAGGAAGCTGGAAGGATGAATCCGAGTTTGCAACAGCTTTAATAATGGGGAAAGTCAGGATGAAAATAGCCACTCTTGCTAGAACCACAGGAGTGACATTTTAACCCTGTGCTGCTGCAAGAAGCAAGCTTAATTATTAATGTGGAACAACATAAGAAGCTAAGAAAGTCTTTGCAAAGTAGCAGTTGAGTTGCAGATCCTCTCAAGCTGGCACCAGGGGACTCCTTCATCGTGCCCTTGCCATGGACAGCACACTGACAGGTTTATCTGTATCTAACTGGTGCTGTGATATTCTCTGCCTCTGACCACAAATCCATCTCTGGCCTGAGCTCTGTTGTTCCTAGTACACGACACAGCCTTCAGAGACCCTCCTGTGAGAAAAGGTAGATTCAGTTCTTCATTTGTTTGTTGTATTTGGGGCTGTTGACATAGCAGTCAGATGGAGGACCTGAGTCTGAACTTCTAACTCTAGAAATACATACAGACTGAATTATCCTTGGATTTTTCCTGTGTTGTGTGCTTTGGACTATACCCAGGAAACTTGTTTCCAGTATGTGTTGAGAATATATTTTTGTGTGTGTGCTAGAAAATGCATCCTACCTTCTAACCACAAAGGTTAAGTTAGGTCTTGTAAAAAGAGATTTTTCAGATGACTGTTCCAGGCACCTCCTTTCATGTTCATGTAAACACTTCAGGCTCTGTCCTGTGTGACAAAGGTGCCTGCAGGGGACTCGAAAATGAATAGGTTTTACAAAAAGAGGTTTAGCCTAAGCCTTGTCCATCTTTAATTAGTTATCAGGGTTAAAGGAGGGGTCAAGAGCCTGGAGCTGCTTCAGGACTAATGTGGCAAAGGCAAGTGAAGCCCACACTGGGAAGGAAATGATGCTCCTCAGAGGTTTCATAATTTCTGACCCCGTGTCAACCGTGATGCCTGCTGATGGCAGCTGGGGCAGAAAGGCTGAGATGAGAGGTGGCTGTGCCGTGGGTGGGGGGCACCCCGTGCCACCAGCCAGCCCCACCACGAGCTGGAATCCAAAAGGAAAAGGCTGGTTTCGGCTCTCCAGGCAGCACACACGGTCTCGTGGTCTCAGGGTGGAGATTCTGCTCCCTATGCTGCACTTTTTGTTTCCAGATGTCTTAGGTGCCCATCACCTGGGGTGTGGCTGACAGTGGGTCACACACTGAGTTCCATGGCCCTGGGGAAGGTGCTGGTTTTGGCAGGAGGACAGGAAAGGGTGTGTTTGGGATCTGTTTGATGTGTGTGTGTTTAGGGGCAGACCTTTGCCCAGCAGTGTTGTTAGGCTGAGATGTGCTAGGAGGGTCTTCCCTGAGACTGCAGCTGCAGGGGAGAGTACATTCTGCTTTGCAGACTTTATTTATTCCATTTCTGAACCAAAGTCACTCAAAAAAAGATGAGCATTGCATGCCCTGTTGGTTCCTCCATCACTCTGCCAGGCCACGCCTGCACTCTGCTCTCCCTGCTGAAACGAGCTGTTGATTTTGGGGGTGCTCAGCCAGTCTGAGGCTGTAGCTCCCCTGACCTTGCTCCCCTGAGGGTTCAGCAGGTGCCTGGCCTGGGGCTGCCCCAAAGCAAACCCCAGCTCCAGCACAGCAAATCCTGTCCCTGGATCCAGCAGGGACTCCAGCTGAGCATTTTCCCTTCCCCAGGAACATCCCATCCTCTTCATCCTCCTCAACTGCCTTCGCCGAGCAAGCACCTGCTGTTAATTTCACAGTAAACAGGACTTGTTGCTGGAGAAAGCTTTTTAACCATAACGTGAAAAAACTGGAGAGAAATCCCTTCCATACAGTTACCTCCAGCTGCCTTCCCTGCCATGCCAGGGATGGGCATCCAAATGCAAATGGAATTAGCTTTGCAGCCATTCGTTTTAAATTGCTCTTGAATCATTCCGAAGTAAATTCCATCCGAGGAGAATTTGCTTCAGGTCCAGAACAAAGAGATAATGGTCCAATATATTATGAGCTCAGCAATAATAGTTTAAGTCTAGCAGTTCAGAAATATAGTGAGTTATGTGCTGGGTTGATGAGAATTAAAGCTTGATATATAGTCATAAAACCAGTGATCTAGAGATGAGTAGATTGGTGTACGGAGCACAATATTTTCCTGCCACAGATTAGAGCGAGGACACTAGTCCATAAAAAGGGAAGTATACCATAAAATCTCCTTTTTCACTAGTTATGCACCAAGAGCTGTAATATGTAGTCTTACAAACAAATGCACGGAAAGAATAAAGACTTCTCCCAACATCAAAAGATTCCTGACTTAGGCAAATATTTGTTTTACCTTAAGAGAAAATTGAGCTCGACTGAAACTACAGTTCCTGTGTGTGGCAGTCCATGCCAGCTTCTAGCAGTGCTAATTTCAGTGGCATTTCCTATTCCTGCAGATTTCTGCATTTGACTTGCCTTTAAAAATACATCTAGAGTCGTCAGATACTACAGAATGCAAATAAAAGAGCATTTATCTGTCTTGGGGCCAGCAGCTGAAATGAAAATTTCAAATTAAGCCTATAGAGTGAAACAGCTTTTTTTTTTTTTTTTTTAATTTTATTTTCTTAATATGAATGAATTGCATGAGTGAAACCAGTTTAGTGGTGCCATTAATCTGGGCTTTTGTCTCGCTGATATAAATCAGTCAATAACAACAGATGGGCTGTACACTTTATTATGTGAAAATAAAGATGAATGTGATGCTGCAGAAGCAAACTCTCAGCTCAGAGTTACCAGCACAGAAGGGGATTTGTGCAGGAGGGGAGAACACTGTGAGCCTCGGATTTGCTCAGGGCTGTGCAGGGAACTTGCTGCAAGTGACAGTGACATCATGATGGGAAATCAAGTATGGGAATTTGCAGGGTGTATCTACAACCCAGATCACTCCCACATGGTTCAGTTAGCTTTGGGGTGCTTTTTCCTCCAGATAGAAGAAAAAATATTTCCTTTTGGACTGTGTAGTTCCACCTTTGCTAAGCTGCAGCTAGTTGGTCAGGCAGTGTAAGTATTGTCTTGGAGAATATGCAGAAACCTCACGGTGAAAATAAATACATTTGTTCATGCAGTCACCAGGAATTAGTGAAGCAATACTTGTTTAATTATAAAACATATGTGTGCTTTGTTAGTTTCCATCTGTCTGCTGGCTGATTTGCAATTAAATGACCAGAAGAAAAAGATCCGTCCTGTGGCAATTCAGGGGAAATGATTCATCTCTAATGCTGCGGTGCTGGGGGTGTCTGGGGGACAGGGGGGGCTGCTGCAAAGCCTCCTGCTCCAGTGCCAACAGGTTTTCTTGTCCTGAATCCAAGCGTGGGCTCCTGTTAATGGGCTAAATCATCTTGGGGGGGAAAAAATGGGGCAAGGAAGAGATGCCTATTGGGGAGGGAAAAGGGGTTGCAGGGTAAGGAGGTCGGTATAAAGGAAAAAAAGCAGAAAGGAAGGATGGGAAAGAGATAAAAATGGAATGTAAGTTGTTTTATGGGGGGAGATGGGAACCGAATTGTTACAGAACATTAATTCCAGTTGCTTCATTTGTCCTTTTTGTGTCTTCCCTGCAGATGATGATTTCTTCCACGAGCTTCCCGAGAGTTTCCCGTCCGACCCCCCGGAGCCGCTGCCCCACTTCCTGCTGGAGCCCGAGGAGGCTTACATCGTCAAGAACAAGCCTGTCAACCTCCACTGCAAGGCAAGCCCTGCCACCCAGATCTACTTCAAGTGCAACAGCGAGTGGGTTCACCAGAAGGACCACGTGGTGGACGAGAGAGTGGATGAAACCTCGGGTGAGTCAGTCTGTGTGTCCCTGCAGGGTGAGAGCTGAACTGCCCTGTGTTTGCTTCCTGAACACAAACACACTGAACCCTCACAATACCAAAAAACAACCCCAACCAACCAGCACCACACCCCAAGGGTTTAAAAATGTCAGTAATAAAGCAGCATCGATCAACCAGGTGATTGCTCCCATTTGGGAAGCCTGGCAATCAGTGGAGTTTGAGTCACATGCACGGGGAGAAGCAGGACTCACTGCTGTGCTGATGGCTCTGAGAAATAACTGGATACCTTGCAAGGAGGTACCTTTCAGTTGGGAATTACACCACCACTTGGTCTAATTACTTAGAAAAATAACTCCACCAGATGTCTTGGAAGTCTCCCGTGAACTGGATTTTATTTGTTTCAGCTCATTTATTTGCACAGAGATCAAAAGCACAAGCTTTTAACGGTACTGTGGTGCTCCCAGCTTGAAACAGAGAAGGTGGGTGTAGGAAGAAAGGCTTCAGGAAAAAAAAACTGTATTAAACTTTGAGCCTGTTTATTTGTTTGTAAGAATTGGATTTTCCAAGGAGTTGGCTGCAGTGGAAAAAATGAAAAGAAAAAAAAAAAAAAAGAAAATATATTAAGTAACAAGAAGTTACTGAGGTTGGTACTTTATATATTTATTTTTTTCCTCCATGGGAGTTGAGTGGAATGAGGGAGCAGAAGCAGCAGGGGGCTGTCACTGTGCTGGAGAGGAGAGATGTTTCCTGGAACGAACAGTGAGTGAAACCATCTCCAATTACCAGACTCAGAGGCATCTTGGCTACACAGTGTTTCTGCTGGGCCAGTTGCATAATCCCAGCACTGAACTGGGCTCATTCTCATGGTCTTCTCTCATTCTCTTGGTCTTTTGCCATTGCTAAGGGATGTTCCACTGAAGAAGAGCACCATGCTGAGGTGGTCTTGGGCTGCAGTTCTTAAACCAGGCTCTCTCTTCTAGTTCCTTATGTAGAATAGCAAAGGAAAACAAGACAAAAGGCAATAAAATACATGAGAGGGGGGAAAAAAAGGAAAGGTCAACTGTGCTTTCTTTTCTAAAGGACGGGTAATGAGGAAGAAAGGACCAAAGGACAGGTGTGATGGTAGCAGTGCAGCATCTTGGGATTGCAAATGATGCATGAAAGGGAGAAATGGGCTTTGATTCACAAAAGATTATGTGTTCATGGACCTGCAGCCTGTGCTCAGGAATGAGATCTGTGTAGAGATGATTAACTCTGCTTGTAAGGCAGATTTGTTCCTGTCATTGATAAAGCCAGAGACAACAGCACAGCAACAGCAGTGGCACCAGAGAATGAGAATGCAGCCAGGCTCTCATTGAAGAGACCTGCTAGGTAGAAATGTTGATGATATTAAGAAGGTTCATTTTTTAAGAGAGGGAAAATAAATATGTGTATCTTTTTTTGATGTGATTTTTTATTCTTTGTAACAGAAGACAGAAAATAAGAGTTCTGGTTCTATGCACTTGGCTCCGTGGAGTATTTTTCAGCAGTAGGTAAAGCAGCATCTCTGTGAAGAACATGCACAGGGACTCTGTAGGAGCTGTTGACTTCTGGTTGGAGAGGATGAGAACAGTAACAGTGACAGGCTGCTCTAGTACCACTTTGTTTAATTCAATTAGCCTCAAGAGAGAACCTTGCAAAACAAAAAAATTCCAGTGATCAAGCCTTAGAAGCCAGCAGTTTTTCTCTAGAAGATCATTACATTCTGTTTTTTCAGACTCTTTCTTCTCCATGGCAAAAGCATTTTCATGAAGAAGTCAAATGGGTGCTCTGCAAACCTCCAGTGTGCATCTGTGACTCATTTCCCATGAACCTGAACTACAAGGCAGGGCACGGCCTTTTATGTCTTTCCTGGAATGTTCTCCCATTAATGTGGAAAAATATATGTAAAGAATAAGAGCACTGGTTTTAAAAAACAAAGATAAAAGTTGTTTTGAGGGAACACATTTGATTTTATGGCTGACTGTCATAAAAAAGAAAGGCAATGGAAGTAAAAGGAGCCCTGCAGAACCCATGCTTTGGGTACAGCAGAGGACCAGGGCTGCAGGGACCTTGGTTGTGTCTTTGCAGTTTGACATGCATGGTCAGAGCTTCTCCATCACTATTAAGGTGAAATGAGCTGTAGAACCCCTCTTGCCCTCTGCAATGCCAGTGACATGTTCCTCTTCCCTCTCCTTCAAGCAAGGAGAAAACAACATTTGGGACTCTAAGTGCTAATTAAATAGACATATTGGGCCATTCAGCCAGCACTGCTGTTTGCCTACCCTCTCTGTCTTCTTGTGCTGGGGAGGGCTCAGGGAGTTGGGGGTGACCTCCTCTGTGCTCCCAAACAGCAGCAGGGCAGAGGAGGGACCCGAGCCTGCCTGAGGTCCCAGGGAATGCAAAACAAAGAGGCTGTTCTGTGCATTCTCAGAGGGCAGCCATGCTGGGGCAGGATCTGCTAAGTCACCAGTCCCTTCTCCCATGTCCTGCCTTCAGAAGAAGGCTCTCAGCAGAGCCAGTGTCCCCCAGGAGCATCCCTGGTGCCTCCTGGCCTTCAGCAAGGATGGGTGGCTCCAGGAGCTTCCCCTTCAGCTGCTCCTTCCACCCTCTGCCATCCCACAGATCAGTGGGAGGGATGCAGTTGGTTGTGGCTCAGAGAAGATTGCTGTCCTGTCGAGAGGTTTATCGAGCTGCTCTGGAGGGGATGATGCTCTTCTTGCCAGACTGAAATCTGAGACTTGAGTGTTTCAGTCTCCTCACACAGCTGCTGCTGTGCTTCCCATCCTCACTTCCCACCCTTACCTTTCTCCACTAATCACATCTTTTTGGATGACTTTAGACTGAGCTTTTGAGGTAGGATCAGCATCGATCCGCAGACAGGAGGTTGTTTCCTTAAGCAGCAGGTAGCTAAGCCTTTGATTGATCCCCCTGCAAGGGAAAGATCCCAGACTGATGTCTGCCCTCTTGCCTGGAAAGGGGGGAAACCTCCCCCACTGCTCCTCTGCCACACGTGGGGCAGGAACACCCTCCCAGCTTCAGCTTCTGCACCCCAGGGGAGCCCCCCAGCGAGGGTGACACTATCAGCAGGCTGGGCTGGCCTGTGGCAGAAGTGCCAGCACACAGCCAGGGGTGCTCAGGTGTCCTGCCACAGCAGGTTATCACCCAGCCCCTCAGGAGCTGTGCTGTGCTCCGGCCATTTCTTCTAGCTAAGCAAAGCCCCTGTTTGCTCTATAGCACTAATTCCAGTGCTGAAGGTACAACACTCAGGTGTCCCAGGGTGAGGAATGTGGATGGGCAGGGGTTTACTCATTTTCTCTGGCACACAGATCTTCCTGTCCTTCACTGCTGTTTCCCCATCTTTCTTAATCTCTTTTTTTTCCTTCTTGACCTGCTGTAGCCTCCTAATTCTCTGTATTATTTTTCAAGAGTCCAATAGATAAGGAAAAAGCTTTTTTTTTCTGAACAAATGTGGCCATTCTGCCTATTAACTTCACTACAGAGACGGCAATTGAGGCTAAATGCTGCAGTTCTACTTAGCCTGCAATATTTTGACTCTCTGGGGTAGAATACCTTGGGGTTATGTTAGCAAGGGTAGCCACATACCATAAATAAGGATTGTTTTCATTCCACTCTTGTCACAAGTGATTTTATTTTCTGTTTATCATTGGATCAAATCCACTACAAACATCAAGCGCCCTGATTCAAAATAATTATTTCTCAGCAACATATTGCCAGTTTTTAGCTCTGCTCCTGCAACACCCTGCCCTAATCCAACTCATTTCAAGGGAATTTAAAAATGTATCTGTGTAACTCTTCCCAAATGCTCCTACTAATGGCTTTGAGATGTGGCTTAGAATTGATACTACAGTCCATTTTCTTCAGTCTTTCCAAGTCTGTCCCCATTTTGGAGTGGTGGTGTAAGTGAAACACATTGATGTGTATGCTCTGGAAGCAGACAGCCCTGTTGCTCCAAGGAATGGGAATTCTGTGGAGAAATACGGGCTGTTTACTAACATAAAAGTCACTTTTTTTGCAAAGCAAAGTTCCCACTTGCATCTTGAGTTCAGGAAAAAAAAAAAAAGAAAGCATTTTGGAAGCTTGAGAAGAAACACAGAGAGGCAGAATCACCACTTTTAGGTTATGAATTGAAAATGGTGGTTGTTTTTGCACCAGTCACTGGAGAAATCCCTGAGGTCACCGATCTAAGAAGGGACATAATCTTTTTATACACAGCATAAGAACATTGGGCCAGATATTTATTTGCTTCCAGAAGGAAATCTGCTTATGGACAAAACAAAGCCACAGCCCAAACCCAGGGAGATTATCTGTTTGTGTAGCAGCCTGCAAAAGACTTTGGAGGTTTTGAGTTTGGAATCTAGTGAGGAATCACTTTAATCCATGTACCAACACAACACTCACTTTTGATTTCATCTAATCGTTGGTTGTGGGGTTTTTTTCTCCCTGGGAGTCTTTGGGGACCCAGACATCATCTTTACATCTTCATAGGCAGCACCACCTGCCTCTTCTGCTCGTGCTCTTCTTCCCAGCAGCTCTGTGCCCTGCAAAGCTGTCTGTGGCAGCAGCCCTGCCAGCCCTCTGCCCAACTGCTGTACCCCCAGGAGTTTGGGGGGCCCAGAGGGAGCTACTCTTCCTGCTCCTTAACCCTGCTCATGCTCTCCCCTGGGTGATGCTGGGCCCTTGGGAAGGGTCATCTGCCTGCTCCACACTTTCCGTGGCTGTGCCATGTGTCTCTGTGCAAATGGCTCTCTGTTATTTACCTCTGCAGAGTGCTTTGGGACCAAAAAGATAAAAGCTTCAGGATATTTATTCCTTTCTTACTGTAGCATTAACTTCCTATCTGCAGCTGTTCACCTAATTGTCCTGAAGGTTTCCTGTGGGCTTCTAGGAAAGCAAATGTGAGGCAGGAAATGGCAGTTGTTTAAAATAATCAGAAGAGGAATATGGATGCTCAGTGCATCCAGCTGAACATTTGAGGATACCCCTCGGAATATTTCCAGCCCACACCTTCTCTCCCTCCAAGTTGTTTTTTTTTTCCTTCATTAAGCCTTTTGTTACACACTTATAATCCCATTAATTCCCCAGAAGACATCTTCAGACATCAGTCCACCCACCACAGCTTCAGACAAGCCAGGGCTTTGCACTGCAGTGCTTCATTTTCCCATCCCCTGCCTCCCCTTTGTGTGGGCTCTGGGATGGGCTGGTGCCTGAAAGGCCAATAAATAGCAGCTCAGCTTGGAAGTGAGTCCCAAAGGTTAGTCTCCATCCTGCAGCTGCTGGCCTAAATGGAAAACAACTGTTTTCTGGATGGAAAAGAAGAGCAGAGCCAAGGTCTTGGGTGCTGTCAAACGAAGGTACTACAGTCAGTAGCACCCTGGCAGTGCAAGGGCAGGAACTCTTGCATCCCCTAAGTGTAGTGTTACCAGCTAATTCCATATGAGAATGAGTAGGACTAATGAGTCTGAAATTTCTTTGCAGAGAGCCCTGAAAATACTCAAGGTAATGTAAGGTCCAAACTGTACCTTTTTCTGCAGACAGCTGTTTGCCTTTTGATGTTTTATTCATTTGTTTGTTTTTTGTGACTCCTGTGACTCCCCAGGGTGCAGAACAACAGCAGCAGCAGCCGGTGGGGTCTGCCTCTGCTCCCCATCCCACTGCTCCCCGTCCCACTGCTCCTGCAGCTCGGGCACACAGCGAGGATGGGAAGGCTCCCGAGTGACCCCTGGTGTCACACTCAGCCTCTCCTCCTTCCCACTGCAGCTGCACCAGCCCCTGAGCTGGAATGAGGCATTTCCACATGGTCTTTGCTGAGAGCAGAGTGTGAGTGGTACGTAAGTGCACAGGCAGATGCATATTTTATATATATATATATATACACACACGTATATGTCAGTGAGTCAACAACATAAACAACTTCGTGTACATTTTTATATTAAAATCTGCACACAAATCCATTTATCATTCATTTCCCTGCCCACAGCCCCCCCTTCCACTATGCAAAGGGAATGTAAACAGCCTGTTCAAAATTCACATCTCTCAGTTGGCTTCCCAGATGTTTGAAGTTCAATAGATTTTTTTTTAATTTTTTTTTTTTTTCATAATTTCCTTGGTTTCTTTTAGTGAAGTGCTAAACAACCATTCTTCCTTTTTTTGCCAGCACATTGAGATTCATCTGTAGGCTCTAAACTGCCTCAAAAGTGCTTCAATTTTGCATGAGCACTAAGCTGGGGACTGGGAAGCATTATCCACTGCTGAAGGCCCAGATCATTAGAAAGAGCATGTAAACCCTCTGAACCAGAAATAAAAAGTGCACAGATTTTCTTGGTGAAGTCTCAACTGCAGCTTGCAGGAGAATATGAACATTGGCACATTTTTTGCCTGGCCCCTGGAAAAAAGAGAAGGGAATTGCTCAGGGCTGCTGGGTGTCAGGATGGGTAGGATGCTGTGGCTGGGGTTGGTTCCTGCCCCCAGAGCTCAGCCCCTGTGTGTCCAGGCAGGTGATGCCATGGGTGTAAATCCCTGCTTGCCACCAGGTTTTCCTTGTCCCTGTTTCATTTCCATACCTTGCAATGCTTTCTTTCCATAGCTCTTCACAGTGGCTGCAGTAGCCCTGCAGTCCATGTGAGACAGGAATGTCTTTTTCCAGGCCAGTAGGTGAGCAAGTTCCATCTCCTTGAGCAGTGTGTTCTACAGACTGTGATTACTAATTAATGAAACACCTTGTGGGCAAAGGAAAGCACAGAAACACAGAGATGGTTTGAACTGCTACTTACAGGGAAAATAAGCACATGACCCACGTGGTTTCTTGGAGTTTTAAGTGCACTTTGGTCTTGCAGCTGAATAGCTGGCGTTGGGTGTTGTGCCAGAGGGTCTGGCCCATGCCAGTGGAATGCTCCACAAGAATGCCTCTGTCACAGCCCTGAGGAATGTTTTCACACACGTGGGGTATAAATATCAACTGCTGAACGTTTGCAGCAGCCAGAATGCATCAAGATGATTTACTGGCAGCATGGTGCCCAGCGAGCTGTGGATGCTGTGACCTGGACTGACTCCAGGCGAGACAATTACCTCTGATTAATTGATCATTCTCCTCTGTTTTCAGGCAGTTACAGAGATCATTTCTCGTCCTGAGCAGTCACATTGGGTTGCAGAACCTCACAAGATGTTTCTGTTTCCCTCTGGAAAGAGTGTGACTGGCAAACCAGCTCCTGTTCAAAGCCTTGGGAAATCTGCCAGTGGCTTTGGCGGGCGCAATATGGAGCCCGTGAGCGATTATTGCAGTTGCTAATAATCCACCATAATATCAGACAATTACACTACATTTGCATACATTAAAAGAGATAACATTGCTGCCTCTGAAGACCAGATAATCTACCTGCCAATTTGTACAGCCACCTAAGTGAATTGCCTGGGGACCATGGGAATGAAGTGTGTCTTCGGCTTGATTGTGTTTCTAGGATACAGCTGCTAACAAAAGGACCCTGCATGCAGGGCTCCATTCCCTCTTCACACCTCCTTTTGCTCCAGGAGGGGTGGTAATTTTAATTCTGATATATACCATCAGCCTGCACACATCAGCAGGAGGCAGGCTGAGCAAGGCTCCCTCCATCCTCTGCCTCTCTCCACCCATTCATCCCTCATTAGTGTGCAAACAGAAATACACTTTTGGTTCCTTCCTGCAGAGCCTGCAAGCTGTGCTCCCAGCTCAGCTGGACAGAAAACTAGCAGGGCAAAAGGGTTAGACCAGGTTATTTAGTCCCCTAACAGCTACAGTGTTTTGGACCTCTCCTTAGAGAAATCCCACCAAGGGAATGGCTTTTTTCTGGGATAGGCAAGTGTACTAAACCTGCCTGATTTGTGAGTAAATAGCCCCTGTCTTGGGCAACCTCGGTGGCATTTTTGGTAACTCAGGAGCCAGGGAGGACAGCAGGTATTTTTTGGTTTTGTTTTTATTTTTTTTTTCCCTGAGGTTTTTTTTTAAATTCCTCATATTCAAGTTGTAAAACTTCTTACATTGGTTCTCCCATGGGAATGCTGCAGTGACTCACTGGGATCAGAAACTACCTGCTTGTGCAGAAAGACCCCAGCAACCTGGGGATGCATTTTTAATGTTATCTGGTTTTGTTCAGTGAACACTCTCAAGATACAATTACCCTTTATTTTGTAGAATTGCTTTAAATTGCTTCAATTTTCTGCATTTTCTTTTTAAAGCTTCTCTCTTCACAATAATCTTGTTGCCAGAAATAATGCAGTGATAATTAGACCCAATATCTTCACATATCTGTCTTCATACCCGAGATCCAGATGGGCTGCAAGAGGCTACAGAAACAGTTCTTGCTTTGTGGAATGCAAATCAAGTTTGGACAGTGCAAGCAAATGCTTTTCCCTGTCATGTTCAGAGCACAGGTTAGAAATGCTCTGTAGCTGCTGTGTATGGATTTCTACACAGAATGTCAAGCATTGTAGCTGCTCACATTTATCTCCCTCCAGCTGCTCTTGTTGCTGCAGTGCTTTAGAGGAGGAAGATGCTGATTTCTTGTGGGTTGTGCCACTCTCCACCCTTGTATTCCTTCTGGACAGCTGTAGCTTACTCGAGTGTTGTAATGTAAGGAAACATCCGTGCTGCTCATCTTCCCCTGCTCCAGAGCTGAGCTGTGTGAGAACTACACTGACAAATCTGGTGTGTTTGTAAGGAGGAAGGTCAGGGAGAGGAGATTCTCTCCATCAGAGGGTGACTTTTTGCTACTAACATGAGGATTAGTTTTATAAATTGACATTCTACAAAGAGTTGCAGCTCCTTGTTTCTCCTAAATCATGGTGTCTGTGCAGTGGGGTGCCCATGGGCAGTGCTGGGGTGAGTGGCTGAATCAGCTGCTGGTGCTGGCCGTGGATCCTTACATCCCACATGGTCTGGCTGAGATCACCAACTGCTTTGATAGGATCTGAACTCTGGGGAAAACAGTTTACCTGAGAGGCACAGACACGGTGGTGTTTTCTGCCTGTGAGCAGAAATAGGCAGCAATCTTTGGAATGTAAAGGAGTGCATTTCTCTGGTCCTGACACAACTGTTGGTAGTACTCAGAGATCAAAGACTTTGAATAATCTGAAACCTGTCAGTGCTTCATGGTTGTCTCAGAAAGACTTGACCTGGAGTAGCTTGTTATTTTGAATTAGAAAGCATCTCGGGGAGCCAGAGAGAAAAAGTTCTGCTGGGTGTTGAGCGGGAGCTGTTTAGTGCTGGTTTGGTATCTGCAGCAGACTATCAGCAGACTGTGTTAGTCTGAGTGTCAGGCCTATTTCATAGTCATTATTAATCAGCACTGTCATTATAGGCCTGCTTGCTCTAGCCCTGGGGTAACAAAGTTCACTGCTCCATCAAGCTCTGTCATAATCAGCCTTATTATAAAAACATAATAGTGTCACATTCAAAGGCTCCCTGGGCTGCTGCTGTAAAAACTGGGAATGAACTGAAGACATCTTGAGGGTAGCAGCAGTTGCTGTGGGAAAACGTAACTGTTCTTGTGCATGTAATGTGTGTGCTCCCTCCCCACCCTCTTCGTGCCGCTCTCAACGGGACAGCAGCTACCCCTCAGAGCCCTCTTGCAGCCACATTAGCTCATCAAAGCAGAACAAGTCGGTACCAGTGTTTGCTGCATGTCAAATGCCCATGCACCACTTGCATTTCCTTGCAGTGCAGTTGCAGTACTTTATTTCATTTCAAGGAGGAAAGCTATTCAGTATTTCCTCCAAAGTAGCTGATTATTCAATGGCTAAAGATGTCGAGGATAATAAAATGAAAAGGGAGCTAGGCTTGGATAATCTTGAGCAGGAAAATGCATCTCGTTAAAGGCATTCTCACCAGGGGAGTCTATGGCATTACATGCATCAGTTCCTTGCTGCTGGGAAGTTTTTAACCAAGTTTTGGATGCAGGCAGCGTGCAGCCTCCAACAGAGCAGGACTGTGTACCAACAGAAGTGAATCCTTGGCTCCCTGACTGGAGGCTGGAGGCAAAGCAGAGGGCTGGGCTGGTTTCCATTGCCAGAGAACACACTGCTGCGCAGTTGGGAGCATTCAGGGGATGAAGATCACCTTGTGCTCCCTGTGGCCCCGGGCTGAGGGCAGCTGGCCTCCGTGGGCTGTGCTCAGCAGAAGGACCTGCTCTTTGCTGTTTGGTGAAGGGGACAAACTGTGCACACTGTGATCTTTCTCTTTAATTTCCTGGCAGTGCTGGAAGGAAAAAGAAAATCAGACCACTGCACAAAATACTTGTCTGTGAATTCTTACATTCAAGGTGCTTTGCAAGAGTGCATTTTGGAAACGGCCATGGTGTTTTCCACAAGCAGATGCATATTAGATTATATTCTAATATACTCTGACACTTTGGCATCAGCAACAAAGTCTGGATATGCTGTAATCTTGTAAAATCAGCTCAGAAATACCCCAGCATCTGCAGTGTGTGTGACAGTACAGTAATGGTCCCCACACTGCAGCACATGTGCCCATTATTCGGGGTGTTGGGATGATCCTGAACAGGACTTCTCCCTGTGCTGTGTCTGTCTGGCAAAAGGAGATGAAATAAATTCAGGAGGGTTATGATATTCATATGAAAATAAAACTGAGCCTCCTGTGGTCACGGACAGCTTGTGTCAGCTGAGGTGCTCTTCCTGTTACTTGTCTAAGGCCTGCAGTGTGTGACAAAATCAGTAACTCAGTGATTAGCTTTTCATTCACCCTCTTGTCTCATTATGCAGATGAAGTGACTTGTGTTTGTCCTCCCATCCTCGTACCCAAGGTGTTGCTGAGTGGACACGGGCAGAGAGCTGAAGGTTCAGACTGCTCTACCCACACTTCTTTCTTTCTCTCTACAAAGCTCCATCGTGACCAAGTTGCTTTGTGCCCTGACAGGTCTGATTGTCCGAGAGGTCAGCATTGAGATCTCCCGCCAGCAAGTGGAGGAGCTCTTTGGGCCAGAAGATTACTGGTGCCAGTGTGTGGCCTGGAGCTCCGCGGGCACCACCAAGAGCCGCAAGGCCTACGTGCGCATCGCCTGTGAGTGCTGCTCTCCCTCTGGACACGCTGGGGTTTGGCTGGGGAAAGGGGGGTGCTCAGCTGCTGGGGTGGAGCATTTGGTTCCTGAGTGGTTAGGCTTTGTGTCGTCTGCAGTTACTGGTGCACACTCAAAGGAAGGGTGAGAGGAGGTGGCGGCAGGGGAAAGGCGGGAAGTTCTGCCTCAGCGTGAGGGAAACTCGTTCCCCGTGAGGGTGGCAGAGCCTGGCACAGGCCGCACGGGGAGGTTGTGGAGTCTCCTGCTCTGGAGACTTTCCAAACCCACTTGGTTCTGTTCCTGTGTGGGCTACCCTGGGTGCCCCCTCTGGCAGGGGGGTTGGATGAGATGATCTCCAGAGGTCCTTCCCAACCCCAAGCATTCTGTGATTCTAAGGCCCTCAGAAGCACTCGTAAGAGTTTCAGCTTCTCGTGTTCTTAAGAGCAAAATCTCATCCTTCTCCTTCGTGTGTGGGGAAAGCACCACCAGCAGCACAGCAGGTACGTGTTCAAGAAAAGTGTCTGAAGCTAATGAGCAGGAATGTTACCAGAGCAAGCTGTGCAATGAGAG
This sequence comes from Ceyx melanurus, assembly GCA_024611195.1. NCBI lineage: Eukaryota > Metazoa > Chordata > Aves > Coraciiformes > Alcedinidae > Ceyx > Ceyx melanurus. The sequence continues at coordinate 2,897 of JANHGL010019196.1, read as the reverse complement.
CTGCTCCTTTCACAGGCTGAGGCTGGAAGGGAGCTCTGGGTGGGTTCTGCCTGAGCCTTCTCTGGGCTGAACAGACCCAACTCCCTCAGCCTTTTCTTCCAGGAGAGACACTAGTCATCTCTGAGCCACCCTGGTGTCTCAGAGTCAACTCAGTGTCCACCAGAACCCCCAGCTGCTTCCTGCAAAGCTGAAAATGCCCATCTCTGCAACCATATAATGAAGCTGCTGTTCCTTCACAAAGGAAAAAGTGTGTGTTTAGCTTACCCTGTAATCAGATTGGTAATGGGAGCTGGAAAGTGGTCATCTCAACCCTAATGCTTCACCATTGTTATTCATGGCTACTAACTGCAGTATTTATTTTGAACCGTTCCCAGTTTAGTCCCCAAGAACACAGGGCAACCAGTTCTCTGAAAACAGATCTTCATCTGGCTGTACAAATATTTAATGTAAATTAATTTTCAAAGAGGTGCTTTTCTTTGTAATAGAGTAGTCACACTGGGGACTCCCATTTCTCTTTCACATGATGAAATCCTGTTCTTTACAACAGGAACAAAATACATCATCTGGAACTGTATCCCTTCCTCTGTTTTCACCTCAGCAAGAACAGATTTGGTGAGAAGAGGTCATTAGAACTGGGTTTGCAGCATATTTTCTGCACTGTGCCTAACAATTTATAGTGAGGGAAAAGAATTCTTCCAGCCAAACAAAGCTTTTCACAGGCTGTTAGAAGGACTCTCTGTCATGTAAAACTCTCCATTTAGAGCTTGATTCTCCTTTTGTTCTTGAGAAAGAATGATGTGGTTAAATCCTCAAAGAGGAGTTAGTTTCTGTGTAAACATCCAGATACAAATCTCAGCTGTTCAGCTTAATACCCCTCTAAGGATGCTTAGTCCAAGTGAGTGGCTGGCAACAGAGGACCTGTACTGTGGAGCAGGGGGCTAACCAACCTCAGAGAAGAATTTCCCCAGGGTGAGGGGAGTTAATATTGTTGTACAGACACCCTTCCTGCAAAACCAGAGCTGTCATCACATGTCCAGAGTGCTGCCCATGGCAGGAAGCTTGCCAAGGCTGTCTCAACAAGGATTTTCTTTTTTTCTATAAGGAAACAAAAGAGAGCAATTTCATTTTCTTCTCAGCAGTCAGCACTTCAGAGAGGCTTAGCAGTGTTTGGACAGGTTTTTTAGATTATGACTCCTAAGTTACCTCATTAGGTAGATTTTCATGTCCTGCCAGTTAGCCCTTGACAGAGGACCATGAAATGAACACAGTTGAGAAGTGCATTTAAGTGTGCATGTGTGTGTATGTAAGTTATTGTATAGCAACTGACATTCCCAGGTGCCCACATTTCTACTAAGGCACTCATAATACAGGGTTTGCTCCTTTTTCCACCATATTTTGGAGAGAGAGAAACAATCAGGTCAGTGATTTTTTTAGAGTCTTGACGGGTTTTTTTTAGAGCAGTCTAATTAATTAAATTCCGTGGAGTTTTATGTGCCTGTAAGTCAAATGTGGCTTTGCATTTTTGACTTTTTAACCTCTTGTTCCTGAGTTTGGGGCTCTTGGGCAGCTGTGATGCAGGCAAATCACTTGGGACTCCTTGGGAATAAGGGTTGAAGTGTTGAGCCTTCAAAGTGTGAGTTTCCAAACAGCAGCAAAAGCATTTCCAGCTTCACAGATTCCTGTAAGTGTCTCAGGTGACTCAGGACAAGTGTTTTAGGAACTCAGAGATAGGATGTGGGGTCTTTACCTTACTTTGTGATGCCATTTGGTCTACAAGATCCTTACTTAAAATGTGTGCTCACGTATGCCATATTCTTATGTATTCAACACCTCTGAGCAGGAGCTTTTTATTTATGTATTATATTGTTCTTTATATTTTATTAATATTATTTATATTTTTATTTATTATTAAGTTAGAACAGTGACATAACATGAAGAAAGCTTCTTCTCCCTCTTCCTGCCCTCCTTATCATCCTTCTCCTCCTCCTTTTCCCCCTCTATCTGTCTCTATCTTTCTCTCTTATCTGTGTCCTCTATCTTTCCTCTATCTGTCTTTTCTCCTGCTGGTCTTATTCAGGGATGATGTCCTCTCCAGAGCTGGAGCTGCACTCCATTCAAACAAACAAACACACCCACTAGTGTGCAGCATCTCTGTTCACTGAGCGTGTAACGATTAGCTGAGGACTCACTTCAGAGTGTGAAGAATGTGCCTCTTGTCAAAGTGGCTGGTGCTGGTCTGAGGCAGGGTCAGGCTGGTGTCAGAGAGAACACAACAGCCCAGGCAGTGGCACTCTGGAAATCAGTGGCACGTGGCTGTGGCCAAGGTTTTGAGGAAGGGAGGGATCCATGAACACAGTGAAGATGCCCACGCTGGCAGTGGGAACAGGAAAAGAGAGGAGAGCAAAGCATGGTGAGAGATCACTCCCTTTGGTGAGAGATCACTCCCTTCTCTGCAGGCTCTTTCTGAAAAGATGTTTTTTTCCTCCTATTTCAAGGAATTCATTTTCCCGAGGTGTTGGTCATCCCATGAGAACAGAGCTGAGAATTTCATCCTCTTAAACCAGCAGATTTGTTGGGATTAATTTTCACCAGATATCTCAGTAACCAACAAAGTAGGGACACCTAATGCATGTCTTGGTGGAGCTGGAGAGATAGAATAAATTTTATGAGCTGTTTGGCTACAGAAAGTGCTAAAACACATTTCCTATTTATTCACACGTTTTTATTTATTCTAGGCACATCCTGTCAGGAGCACTAGGAGTCACTAATATGTTTGGATACAGTTTTTCTGCTCAAATTAAAAAATGTTATGGGAAGGAGGGAGGGAGGGAGGGAGGGAGGGAGGGGGGGAGGGAGGGGGGGGAGGGGTGGCGGGGTAGGAGGCAAATGGAGAACGA
>JANHGL010019193.1:72201-90893 GCA_024611195.1 Ceyx melanurus | reverse complement strand
CATGGGACTTTTCCAAGCAGTTCCCTGAGAAGGCCAAGGTTGGCCTTTCTGAAGTCCAGGGTAGCAATCCTGCTTGTAGCCTTATGCCTCCTGCCTGCAATTCTAAACTCCACCATCTCATGGTCACTACAGCCAAGGGTGCTCCCTACCTTCACATCCTCAACCAGTCCCTCTTTGTTGGTCAGTACATCACTCCCTCTCCTTGTCAGCTCCTCCAACATCTGCATTAGGAAGTTATCATCAATGCTCTGGAGCATTTTTATCATTTTGCATTGCATTGATATTCATTTAGTCATGGTTCAAACAACAAGTTTTTTTTTAATTGTGGTTTTTCCAGTCAGCCATTGAACTGAAGGCAACTGTTCACAAACCAGAAGAGCCAGATGCAATCTGGATATGAAGGGGACATTTGCAAGGGTATTCCCACAGCATGAACACTGCTGCTGGTGCTTACTGAGCAGAGGTCCCAGACATTTCTCCTGCTAAATCTATGTTTGGATATTGCTTTAATAAGATCATCTTGTAAGGTGCTCAGTATTCCAGACCATTCACTTAGCTTTTTCTAAACAGTGATATTAAATCAATATATGAACAAGTCAGGAGAAATGTCAACATTGTACAATAGCTACTGCAATATCATTTGTGTTTCTTAGAAACCACAGTTGTGCTTTATTGGTCCACAGTGTAATTCTAACTCGACAGTTTCATTAGAAAATATTTCACATGCTTCTTTATTCCTACTGTTTCTAGGTATGATATTCAGAATAGAAAACAATAGTAGGCAACATACATCAGGTCAAAGCTCCTATTAGTTATTTCTGCTTCACTTTTTGACTAAGTTGAGTTCTGTAACAGTGTTTCTGACTCCCTGAACATGTAATTGTGAATTCATGAACAAGAATTTCAAGTGTTGATACATTTATTGTAAAGCAAAATTAAAGGTCAAAACCAATCCTTCATTGCTATTTTATGTAGGAAATAACAACTTGAAACAGAAACCATAACTTCAAACAGATAGCAAATCAGTGAGTGAAATTCAACCATTACATACCATAGAACACTACTGTAATACAAGGTTGATGATACCTTTTGGGCTGTACTATAAAGTAGCAGCAAAAAGAGGCAGGTCAGCAGAGAATCCTAAGGCTACTGAAGGGAGAGGCAGAATACAACTGAGAATTCATGAAATCCTCTCTGCACAATATCACACCTAACCTGGTGTGGACCCAGAAGTAGCAGCTTTCCAAAATAAAACATTCCCCTCCAGATCAAGTAACCACTTGAAAAGGCTCCTGAAGCCACTGCCTGTGGGAGTGCTGTGCATCATCTACTCCCACATGAGAAGAGAGGCACAGCCGTGAGCAAGTGAATAGCAGAATGGTTTTTGCAGATGAATCTCATGAGGCAGGAGTAGTGAGCAATTCAGTCTCTCAATCTAAGTTTGTTTTTCCTCAGAATTGAAAGCTCAGATAGTCAACGATAGAGAGCTTGACAAGCAGAATACCACAAACTCCAATAATTTACTATTTCATTATAAATATATATATATTTGAGGATATTCCCCATGAGATACAAGTGACATACAAACCAAAGAAATGCAGTATCAGTTGTATATGAGGTCAACTAAGGTGAGCACATGGAATATTACAATCTTAAAAACTAAGAATTAGTACATGACATGGTCTCATACAGCCCAGAAATTTAAAGCCACTTTCTTAATAGTTCAAAAGCACCTTAAAGAAAAACGTAGCAAAACTAGTCCTCCTTTTCTTAGCTCATAGAGGATTTGTAACAATTAAAAATAAAGTATAATTTGCTGTTTTAGTGATATGTTAATACTTCTCATTAGATTTAAATCTAATAGCTAATTAGCTAAGTTGACATAGTCATAAACAACTCACACTTAGTAATAGGAGTTCTAAATTAGGCAGATACAAGACAAACAAAAGCCTGTATTTTGTTTCTGATCCTTCTCTCATGCACAGCAAACCAATAGTGCCCACAGCCTTTGATTCCCAAATAAACAAGGAAACTTCAAGCTGAAGTTTTCAAAATGCAGCATAATACACAAATACTTGCTTCTATTCACTGAATGTGTGTCTGATCTAGTTAGTCTCCAGAAGCTCACTTTTGCCAAGAAGACAATGTCTTATTTTCATTAACAGTTGATTTCCAGTTAACTAAGTGTATGCAAACTAACATGCATATTTTTACAGTTGAAATCAGATCTTGAAGACAGTTTCTAATAGCTTACAGCCTCTGATATCATCAGGATGCTTACAGAGTGCAAAAATTAAAAAGCCAGTCTGAAGATGTAATACACAGTTAATATTGTTGAGTTTACTTTTAGTTTGAGTAAAATTTAAACTGTATTGTCACAGGCAATAATGAAATAAAAGGTCAGCATTTGACATAAATGCCAACACCAAAAAAAAAAAAGTGCCTTTGCAGAAAATAGCAACAGCCTCAGCAGGAACATAAGGAGTTATTCCTCTACTTGTGAGAGCACACGAGCATGAAAGAAATAGGGTGGGGGTTTTTTTCAACACTTGAAGGATAACACAATAATATTTGAAAGGAGATGGTCTTACATGAACTAGGAAGTAAGAACAACTTCTCATTCTACCTTAGCCAAACTATTTTCCATCACTGACACTGTTATTGACCAGAGAAACTTATTCTCCTAATGAAATGAGACAAAATGTGTGAAAAACTCAAGTGCAGTTGACAAGAGGACAGTATAATTCAGAAAGGAGTGTGTGAAAATACCTCCAAGCTATTCTTTCCACTTCACTGAGCATGAATCCCTTGCTTTAATTTTTTTATTAGCTGCTAACTGCTCCAAGGGCACTTTATGTAAAGGGGAGGGAAAAAACCCTGGCCATGCTGCGTACACTTTTGGTTCAACCTTTATAGATCAACCTTGGCAGGGTTTCAAACAAGGCAGCTCATACGTAGTCCAGGTAACACCCACCCTACATCCCATACACAGAAGCACTGTCATTTTCTGATTTGACCAGGTATCTTGTAAATCTTTTTCACCCTGCTGGTGTAGTAGACTCACCATGTCAACACCACAGGCTGCCTCACTCCTGGAAATCCTCATTTCTGCATCTCTCTCAGGCAGTGATTCCTTGGGTTCAACACAAACATTTCCCAGTTCACTTTTCTACTGCTGAACACCTCTCCCTAGGAAGGAATTATATGGTTCACACTCTTTACAAATATGCAGGTTTAATTGATTAATAAGCATGTTTCTTAGAGCCTGAGATTTTGGCAGTTGCTCTGGTACATTATTCTACATCAGTAACTCCCCTGTAGCAAACTTTGGGTTGAAGCACATGTCACTGGGCCTCTCACTGCTATCACCATCTGTGACAGCTTCTTTTATCCTCACTTATGCTCATGCTATCTGGACTGAAAAAAAATCTTCCAGTCCTTGCCAGTTTAAGCATATGCCCACATATTTATTCAAGTCATTTTTATCAATCTGAGTTGACAATGCCATCTTTCACAATCTTTCACAAGGGGTTCATTAACATGAAGTGTCTGAAGCCTAAACGGGAAAGAGTCAAGTCTATATCATTACTTCCTTATTTACAAGCTTTTCAGAGTGAAATGGAGCATCAGTGTGTTTCATTGAATATAAAATTCAGAGTGCTGCCGAAGGGACTTGTTTCAGATAAAGCATAGTCGCTAGAAAAGCCTTCTAAAGCCACTCTGCTCTTTTTCTAAACCCACCAGGAAACAATATAGTGATTTACTGCTGAACAGTGAGCAGAAAGCAAAGGCAAGATACATATAGAAACATATATTTGAATCTCCACCACTTGTCCTCTACACCCAGGCCTAACACCTTGCTCACCCATGCTGGGTGCCAGAAATAAACACATAGAGGGGAGTAGAGGTGTCAGCTACATGCCCATCTATTTCTCAGTGAAAATGAGCAAGCTGCTGCACCCCTTCCCTCTGACACCAGCCTGTTAATTTCCTGATAATAAGCACATTTATTGACGCTGTTTGCAAGCAGTTCAGAAAGTGGTTAATTCATCCCTGCTCTTTCACTTAAACAAGATTTATTTGGATGATCAAGAACAATCCATGCTAAATGCATGTGTTGATGTGGAAGGGGACACAAGTAGCATATAGCACTGGACTACAAGATTAATACAGTTTGGTTTTTTAATAGAACCTCCCAGGAGAAAGGTTTCTGACAACAGCTGTCATGTTATCATAAAACAACTTACCCTCCACAGCATTAGGTTTCCGTGCCCTGAACTACAGGACATGGAAACTACATTTAGTTTGACTTTAACTACATAGGACAGACTGGCACTAGATTTGATGTATCAGCTGAAAAGGCAGAATCTACTAATTAGTGCAACACTACAACCAAGGGATTTTCTATGTACCACAAGCCAGTTTTGAATTACAGGCAGTATCATTTACATCCCAAGAAAGTGCTAAAGAGGCTTCACAGGAAGCATAATTAAAACAATTTAACAATTCTTTGCATATAACAACTTAATTAAGATGTTTTGAGAATCAAGAATCTCTCTGTAAGAGGCATTTACCATTAATAGCTTTTCTTTTACTACCTGGTCACAGATATTACGATATAGATACTAGAGATTTTATTAAGCAAAATTACTACCCTAACAGCCAAACTAAGCCTGTTTAAAATGTTGCTATAAAAAATGTGGACTCGACACCTTTTTGGTTATACTGTAGACTTGCAGACACCCCCAAATACAGTAAACTGAATTTTGCAGTACTGTTAAATTACAGGAAAATAAGAGAGATCTGAATTCTCTGAGAAACCAGATAACCTAAGCACATGTGGATTGTAAAATATAGTGCTCTTTATAAACATAATGATAGAATGTTGCAGCAACTATTTTAAAAGCATGTGTAAATACAGTAAACATTTATATTTTCTTTTTTTTTTTTCCTTTAATAAATGCTTGTTACTTTAAAAGTATTCAAAAATAAGGGAGGTAAAAATAAATACATTAAAAGTAGTGCTTTTGATTGCATTATAGTAAATTCATATACGAGAGGGTGATGTCTGTTTAAATAACAATACAGAGCATACCTGATACCATTGATGTGCTGTCTATTAGAAAGAGATACTGCTTTCAGCTCCTTGTAGAACAGGCCAAATGCTAATTACTGTCATTTATGTAAATTGAAATTAAAACTAATGAAGAAAAAAAACCAAAACATAGAACCCCTGCAAATATATACAAAAGAGCAGATTTATACAAATGTAACTGATGTGGTCCACTATGCTAAAGTAGTATCTTAAACAGTGAAGAAAGAATGAGATTTTAATAGTCCAAGACAGCAGAACTTCTGATTAGGTCTAGAAGTAATTATCTAATAGTGCACCTATTTTTGGGTTTTTTTTTTTTGTAATTACAACCATTACAAAAATGCAGTATTAGAGTAGAAAAGTCTATTCTCCATACTAATAGTACAAATCAAAAAATTAAGAACATCCGTTAAGAGCACACTCATAATCCCTCAATTTTAAGAACCTGTTTCCTGAATGTTTCCAAACTGTGTGATAAACAAGGGGCTAAATGAAGGGACAGTAACATAATCCTCTCTAAATGGGCTTATACTATGCTGTTAATGCTGCTTTTGCAGCATTAACATACTTCAGTACTTCAGATGAGATCATTCCCATGCTGAAACTGAGTGCAGAGGCCATCTTCAGGTCAGGGACATGAGGTTACTTGGCAGTCACACTGTTATTCCACTGCCTCATCTACTATTGCTATTGTCTGAGAAAAGACAACTTGCCTTTTTTTAGGGAATAAAAATAAGGGGCTAAACGTTCTATTATACTGTGTTAAAAATAGAGTTTTATTCTAGCAAGTAAGTACACTAAGATTGGGAATCCATTGTTACCAAGAACACACTGCACAAGAGATACAGAATGAGTTGAGGGTCAGGATACAGCATAAAGTCTCTTTACTACCAAAACACTGTAACAGTTCTGCTATAGTCCCCATTCACAGTAGAAAGGAGAAAAATGACATCATAAATTCAAGGGTATCAAATGTTTACATTATGGTGGGAATCAAATGTTTGTATTACAGCAAGTGCCAAATCTATCCTGGCAACATTCAGAATAGTGTCTGGAGAGAACTAATAGATCAAGAAAATAAGTACTAAAAATATTTTTTCATCTTAAAACACCCTGATCTGTTGTTTTCAAACCTATCATCAAGGACGATACGTTTTCAGTATTGAATATTTACAGGTCTAAATCACAGGCCTGATAAGAAAGTAAAGACAATCTGCTTCAAAAATAACCTTTTTTTTTTTTCTTTTCCCAATCATTTTCTGCCTCATCCTCTTTATACCCTTTTATGTAGTAGAATCACATAGGTTATATTAGGATTGAACAAACATCATGTTAAGAAAAGTTTCCATTCTTTTTGCATAGCATTTGAGGAAGGTGTTTAAAAGGAGAGACAAATAACAAAAACCCTAAACAGAATTAAATCTCTTCCTATAATTATTATACAAAAATCATGAAAGAATCTATATAAAAGAATTAAATTGAAGGCATGGATTTTCATTACATCATGTTTACCCCAGATTTATAGAACTCAAATCCTGAGATTTTATTCCTAATCTTTCAACACAAGTTAATACATTACAATTTGTCTTTAGTGTCTGTCTTCCTTCACAAACAAAAACAGAGCAATCAAAATAAATATAGTTTTAGAAGTAATACAAGTTTAAAATGGCTTTGAAACTAGACAGCTAGCAAGAGACATATATCAATTCACTTATTTGAATACATATATTATCCAAAATAGTATGCAGAGTTTTGTCTGACCCTGAAGTAACAGGGCAAGAGGAAGAACAGCTCAGGTTGCCCTTATTCAACATAATTCTACATTTCCCAAATAATATCACCTTCCTTAAGGGCTTTCAAACCAAGGGTAAAACCTCAGTTTGAAAGCAACATAGACTCTTTTAATCTGGTAATGTAAAAACCAGAGGAAACAACAGACAACTGCTAAATCCATCCAGCAGTTTTCATAAAAATTTCTGTTCTGTTCTCTACAGGTGTCAGTTCTTTTCTGGGCAGAAAACAACAGTTTCAGGACTTAAGACTCTCACACAATTGTAACCATAGGATATGACTGGTTTACTATGTATGCAGAGCCACTTTTTAGTTCGATAAAGATTGTTTTATTTTCAATTACATTTCTTTGCCTGTCTTTCTCAATCTAAACATCTGATGAGACTCTGCCCAATCTAGAGAAAGTATCCACAAACAAGAAGATTGGCCTAATGGGATCTAATTCCTTCTTTATTTTGCTACATAGGCATACAACTGTGAAGTGAATGGTTTTATAATGGTATCTGGAACAAGAACAAAGTACTGAAGCTTGCAAATGCTGGAAAAAAAAATTCTTCTGTGTTTCAGGCAGGGAGAGCACAGATTGTACCATTTTAACATCAGAACCTGCATCACTTTCTTTTTTAAAAGAACCTGCATCATATTCCAGACACAGTTAAACTTCTAGTTGTCTTTTATGCATATTCTAACAAGCATATGACAATACTTTAGAGTCTCATTTATCTCAAACGAGGAAGTAATAAAAGGGAGAACTAATGCACAGACCCATCTCTCCTCAGAGTTCAGCCACTTTTCTGCAAAAACTGGTGTCTTAGACCAAGTCTGAGGCCAAAATACTACACTGACACATCTAAATTTGTGACAGACACATCTATTTTTCTTTTTTTTTTTTTAAAACCTGAGAAATGTTAGTGATGCCAAAAGATGAGGAATGGTTAAGGAAAAATTTGATCTATTTTTTGGTTTGTTTGTTCAGTTTTGCTTTGCTAGCTTTGTGATTGGTTTGTCTGGGGTTTTTTTAACAAAGAGGAACATGTAAGTTATTCCATGACTCACTCCACACTTTGCTCTGGTCAGCACTGACTTTGCTATATTCGTTTCAATAAATTAAAGTTTTGATTCTCAGAACACCATTCCTGAGAGTACAGGAGCCTCTAACAGCAACATAATTAAAGCTAATGCAAAAACAGATCCCATCAAAACTGTAAAAATCAAGATTTCCGACATCTATAAACATTTCTGACAGGCACGCAAAAGTCAAATGCTTGTCTCAAGCTCTGTAGCTCAAGCTGTTGTTCAAGGATACATAAGATATTAAATACACTGAGGGTTACTCTACCAATACACCTATAAAACATTTTATATAAGACAGGCTCAGAAACACTTGCCTTGTAATAATTAATTACCTCAGAAAAAAATGTTCTATATTCTGAATTTCCTAAAAAAGACTACTGTTTTCCTGCTCTTCCTCTTACTTTCCATTGTTTTTCCTAAACAATTCCTTTCTAAAAAAAGCACAAGCTACCTGTATATTTTTATAACTGTCCTGTTTACTCAACTTGTCATTAATTCTATGTTTAGTCCAGCTTTGGTATTACATTTTGAACAGCATTAGCACTAATACAAAAGTTTTACATGTCCACAGATTACTTATAATCCAAATTGATTTCAGATGATTAAGTACTTTACTCATCATTTTGGACTAATATCTTCTGTATCTGGGGAAGGGTGTAAAAAAAGGAAATACAATTTCAACTTCTACATCCAAAAATAACAAAGATGTTTCAAAAGAAAACTTAATAACTAAATAATTTTTATATAAGGTTTGCAAATAAAATGCTGAAATCATTACCATCTATTTTAAATCACATTCTTAACAATTCTTACTGATGATCAAGCTTCTAGCCCTCAAATTACTCACAAAATGAACTAAATTTACCTAAAGGCAGGGGATGTGGAGCAGGCAATGCAAACAGGCTAATGTTTCATGTCTACACACATTTTTAACCAATTCTTAATGCATTAAGTATGTGGAAGAGGGCATACTCCTGCATGCTGATAAGACATCGTATGGATTTATAAATTCCAAATAGAAGAGTAATTGATGATCCACTGTCCAACCTGTATCAGCTAAAACATCTGGGTTTATGAACCATCAGAGGAATATAACTAGAATTTGCTAGATTTATGTTCCCATCTCCCACCTGAATACAAGCAAATGGAAGACCATTCAGAATTGTCTTCTATCCCATTAGCAAATAGATGTGTACCATGTGCACCAAATGCTTTAGGGCACGGCTTTCACTGTTTTTTCACTGATGTGAATTTTTTACAAATTACCACGGTTCCAGCACATAACTCACGCAGTGTCGTTTCTTTATTAGGAAGAGGAATTTAAATAATCATTTGGAAACAATGGGGCAAAAAATCTGGTTTTCTAGGTGAATAAATTATCTTTGGTCCAGTGCCACAAAAGCAAGCTTGACATTACACACACACATATCATAGCTGATCCTGTCTAGCAGACACCTGCCCCAGGAGCCCTACATGCCGCTAAATAAATGCCTTCTGTTCACCATGAACTGCATCTGTGGAAACTCCACTAAACATGGCATGTGATGAAGCACACAAAACTGGAAGTCATACCAGCAGGACTTGTTTCACCAGTAAAGTGTGTTTCAAAATCGCAAATCAGGCTTACTGTGAAGCCTTTAGTCTGACTACATTTGCCATAGACTGTTTGTGTTTTCTGAACACTTCATGAAATAAAACCACTAAAAAATGTGTTACAGCAGCTTTCGGAGGTGGGGAACCCCAACCATTTTAAAGAACACTACAGTATGTTCTGGGAGGAAGCAAGTGAGCAAAAGGCAGTTTACACACCACATGGGCAGTAAGCATGCACTTAAATGATGGTCACAAGTGGGTTTTGTTGTCTTTTTGGTTTTTGTTTTGTTTTGTTTTTAATTTGAGCTCCTTGAATTTCCCTTGAACTAGTACTAGAGAAATTCCTTACTCTAGTTCACTACATGCATTATCATAGCAGTGAACTAATTATGTTATTATGTGTACATTATGACTGGGGCTCTCAATACTGAATAAAACATAAAATGAACCCTAACTGAGACACAGAAAATACTTCAGTATTAATTCTCTGCTGTAGACTACCAAACAAATTTGAAATTGCCAGTTGCTAAATCGAATGGTTGAGCAATGTTCCCTGACAGAATAAGCTAAAATTAAAAACTCTACAACTATTGCCTGAAATTTGACGTCAAATGCCATTGTACAGTGAAAAGACTCACCCCTTTGATAATGCAGTTCCAAATTATCAAGAAGTCAATCAACAAAGTACAAAAAAAAAGTTTTTACATATTCACAATGGCCTTGTGAAAAGATGACACTTCATAGAAAGAAAGGACTGCAAAATGTCTCATCCAAGACTACTATCAAAAGCAGCTATATTATATAATATGTTCATAAAAGGACTTGAACCTTAAATAACCTTTAAGTAGTTAGTTCTGTCCCAGACTTCACTCTTTATACCAATCTTGCTCTATATTACAGGCTGGAAATACTGTTTACAGTTAGGTCAATATTATTGTTCCAACACTACAAAGTGTTACCTTTCTCAAGAGATATGCTCTTTATGTACATTCCAAACAAAATTTTTTTACTTAAGAAAATAAAAACCCAACCTCCTTTCATTGCATCTTTCTCCGGTTAGCCTGCAGGAATCATACTAGTTTATAGTACAATTAATTAGATTTTACAGAATTTTTATTAATTTCCACTCATAATTTCCATTCAGATGCACTGAGTACAATGCCTTTGCTTAAGTTCTTGAGAGCAAAATGGCTCTTGCTGAGTTTTCAGTGGAAATGCTTTGGAAACAGTCCCAGTCCCACTTGGCTTTCCAGATGAATCTATAGGCATTGGAATGAGATAACGTCTAAAGGGAGCATGTGTAATGCAACAGTTACTGACAGTCAGTAAACAGAAAACCTAACAATGCCATTAAAGTGGAATGCAATTTAACCACAGTATTGACATTTAAATGGACATAAGACACAACCCAATTAAGGTAAATGTGAACATTTGTACTGATTACCTTTTATCAGCTACTATCTATCTTTGTCAATTTTCTTGTACACAGGAAAGTCTTCCCATATTAATACTGAAATCTGTTATTCCATCAACATCAGAATCAAAAAGGAAAGGAAGGAAGGAGAAGTAGTGTGCTTTGAGCTTAGTCACTAATGGATTTAGCTGCTTTATTGTAAATTACTTCTTAGGCAAGAATTCCTACATCTGATCCCTTCTCTATAGCCACCACTATCTTTATTTCATAATAATCTTGTAAAAATGAACTACTAAAAAGATCACGAGTCAAGAGAGATAGGACCACCACACACAGAAAGCTTAATAAGAGGTTCTGAAGGATGCAAGTACATTATGGAAATACTGGCTTAGGTCCTGGAAGATCCACCTGGACAATACTGCCTCCACTTCAGGAAGCAGAACCTGTTCACATGTCACAACACCATGGTCAACTGAACACAGACTAAAGGATTTACATTCCCATTTTCCTTCAGTGTATACCTTACTTAAAGCTCATAATAAACAACTACCAAGAACTTTGATGAAACAGAATTTTCTATTTAAATATCCATCTTCTGTTGGTTCATAAAATCGCCTCACCATATGGTTCCTCATTATTTTTCATGATATATAAGATGCAAGAAACCACTAGAAAACAGTAGAAAAGCATAGGTGATGAAAAGAGACATACGGAGAAAACATGAACAGAAAAGACTGAGAAGGGAAAAATACTAAGTAATAAACACCGATCCTACGTGAAATCGAGAGCTGACAGTCATTGACTGTGGTCACTACAACTGTCACAGCACTATTGCATAGCCTGTGTGATTGTTTAAAATGTTAGCATTGCACAGTTTTAAACAGTAAAGCCAAGTTTGTCCATTTTAATTTTTAAAGTGCCTAAAAAACAAAGATTTGTGATACATAAAGCCATTTTGAATAGGCTGCTTAATTGGTACTGTAAGCCTAATATATCAGCTGCCTGGGGCTCTGGACAGCAGCCAGGCATCCCAACACATACAGTAATTCTGTTGGATGTTTCTCCTAACATAGGACTAGTCATAAGATTATAGAATCATAGAATGTTTAGGGCTGGAAGGGACCTCTGCTGGCTCATGTCTAGCTTCTCATTCACCAACACCCCCAAGTCTGTTTCTGCAGAGCCGCTTTCCAGAACTTCATCCCCCAGCCTTTATTGATAGTGAGGGTTGCTCTGACCCAGTTGCAGGACTCTGCACTTAGTCTTGTTGAACCTAATGAGGTTCACTTGGGCCCACCTCTCCAACCTATCCAGGTCCCTCTGGATGACATCCCGTCCCTCCAACCTTTCAACAGCACCACTCAGCTTTGTGTCATTTGCGAACTTGCTGATGGTGCCTCAATCCCACTGTCAATATCATTAATGAAGATATTAAACAATATAGGTCCCATTATAGACCCCTGAGGGATGCCACTTGTCACTGTTCTCCATCTGGACATCAAGCCATTGACCACCACCCTCTGGATGCGACCATCCGGCCAATTCCTTATCCCCTGTACAGTCCACCCATCAAATCCATATCTCTCCAACTTGGTGAGTAGGATGCTGGGGGGGACCGTGTCAAAAGCCTTGCATAAGTCCAGATAGATCACATCAACAGGTCATCCTTTGATCGTGGATATAGTCACCTTATCATAGAAAGCCACTAGATTCGTCAGGCAGGACCTGCCCTTGATGAAGCCATGTTGGCTGTCCTTCATCAGCCCACTGCCTTCTATTTGTCCTGTTACACCCTCTAGGAGAATCTGCTCCATGATCTTCCCAGGCACAAATGTGAGGCTGACAGGGCGATAGTTTTCAGGGTCCTCCTTTCTACCCTTTACAGCTACTATAATATAGTTGCCACTAATGCATTTTTCATAAAGTTTGCTTTATAAAACCCCTTTACAGCCTACTAAAGCTATTAAAAGAGCAGATCAGTACATCAAGATACAATGGACTGAAAAGCATTTGGTGGGGTTTTTTGCTACCTTGTTTTTAAACACACTTCAACTCACTAGCCCAGTGGGAAGAGGCCGGTTGACTTCTGGGCATTGTATCCATAAATACAGCACACTGGCTTTCCATTTCTCCTTAACTAGAGATGCCACATGAAATCAGCAATCATATCATACATGTACTAAGACTGTATGCATATCTCTTATTTTCTACCAAACTTCTTTGCAAGGGAAGCTCTGTTACACCCTCTCTTATTCAAAAGTTAAACATGCCCATGTTGAGGTATTTCCAAGAGCTGAGATGCATTCTAGTGTGTCAGGTAAAGCTGAAACAGCTGGATAGGATCTTTGGACAACAAATGGAACAGCATGGGTCTATCTAAAGGCAGACTTTCTCCATGAATACATATTTAACAAACAAACAAAATTTTAAAAATAAATAAACAAAACCACCAAAATAACCACACCATCACAAAACCCAAAACTGATTCCAAACCCTCAGTTCCTTTCTATTCACTTTCTCACAAGAAGAAATGGTATAAATGTTCCTGAATGGTGAACTTGGGAATCAAGTATCATACAATTTTTTTCAAGAGCAAAATTCTAATTTTGTTATGGACTTGGATAAAATCCTTTTATTTGCATAGAAGACAAATAATTTCTGTAATTAATAATAATCATTTAAATACTATTGACAAAGCAGTGGCCATGGGTTTTTCAGATACAGAACCAAATCTGCAAATAACTGTAATGAAGAAAAAAATTACAGAATTAGATGGTATTTCACCAAACAGTAATGTTTCAAGTATGACCATTTACTGATTCTAACCAAAGACTTTATGCTGTCCTAGAAATTTACATTAATGTTTTTACAGTAGCTTAATTAAATACCCACTACTAAGGACCACAACTAAATAGTGTTACTTGTATAAATTTAATTTGGAACTATTCAGAAACACCAACTAGTAAAAAATAAAATAAAATAAAATAAATGGAGTATTTCCTTACAAAATTCTGCCAAATCAGCACACTCATTTGGACATGTCTATTATTATCTATTATCTGATCCCACAGGATAAACCCAGAGAAACTGTTACTAAGTTTTGAACCCAATTCTATTAAAAATACTTAGCATCATAGGAATACTCTAAACTCTGCTCCTTATTTTGCTCTGGATACATTACCTATAGTAACCATTCCATTTGAAGTGTAGCAAATAATGAAAAACTGGCAGTTTTTCTGCAGCAGTACGTTCCATGTAAACAAACAATATATTCAACTCTTTGTCTTTATTTGTACATAGATTGTCATGCTCTGCATCACAATTGCTTCCATTCATATATTGCAGAAAAATAAGGAATGATGAAATTTATTTACTAAATTATTAACCATTGTTTACATGAGAAAATAACTTATGTTGCACATCTGCACTATCAACACACTGTTCATTTTAAAGACCTGACAAGTGTAAAATAAGCTGCTACAGAATTACAGGGTTTGAGCAATAGCTACTGTAAGGGAAAAATACATTGAGCCAGCCAAACACTAAGAAATAATGCTTAATGTTGAAGGAGACCAAATGCATAGCATCTTTAAAATTATTTTTTTTTTAATTATCTAAGTCACCCCTCAGTGTTTACTGTAATAAATGTGCTAAAAAAAGGTCATTTCAGCTGCAGTTCACAACAGTAACACGGTTGTCCTGGTCATAGAAAAACAGTTTTTATTTATCTCCAGTTCTGCGAGGATGAAAGGTTAACAGCAGACACTAATATGAGTATCATGACTCTTTTCAGGCAGTAGGTGAAACCTTGAAGAAAAAGTGGCTCTGTCTTCAAAAAAGTGACCTGACCTTTGCTTTGGTGGGTTTTTACTCTGCAAGAAATAAAAAGCACTGCATGCTTTCCAATGCATCCTTTCTAGCTGATAAACTATTTTGTTCTAGCACTCAGCACAAAAGGACTAGATCTTAAAAAGCTAAATAGCATGTTATTAGTGCCAGCTAACGATAGCTTCATGCGTCATACTAGAAACAAGCTTTGTAGACCTGGAACATGTCATATGAATCATAAACAGTGTAAATATATAATTGGTCAAGAACCTTTGATATGCTTTCAAAATCAAAGTAATTCTCATGGAATTAAATAAATTTAATTTTGCAATGACTTTGCAGTCCTTTGGATTATCAAAGGCATCACAAATCCAGCATGCTTATCATTTTGACACTTCTGCTCTGATAATTTCTTGCAGCATGCAAAGAACTCTCTGAAGGGTAACTGTGATGTGTTGCACAAGCAAGCTAATCTAAGACTGACCTGATGATTAAAAAAATCTGTTCAGAAAAAACAATATTTTGTGATGTTTCTACCTGTGATTGACAAAATATTTCTGAAAGTACCTGTAGTTCAGTATAAGCAATAGTGATTCTTTCCTTACACAGTGTTAGTGTAAATAATTCTAGTATATGGTGTGGTAGTAAAGAACCCCTTCTGTTAATAGACTTGAAGTATTTAAAAATATCTGAGTCTAGTGTAAAATACTGCTTTTATGGAGCCAGATCCTGCAGTCTTTGCACAGCTGAAACTTCCACAGAAATCAATGGGAGCTTTCAAAGTATAATAGTAAGGACATGCCCAGGATTATTGGCATAACATAGTTCTGCTCCCTCAGACTTTGTCACTTACAAGACAATAAGAGGTCAAAATACAGAAATCCATGTGAATTCAAGATGATACACTTTTTAAATTTAAAGTATAGTTTCAAAAATATTATGGCACATAATGTTTGTGCATTTCTTGTTTGGCTAAAATATTAATGTTAAAATATTTTAGCCTTGTATTAAATATTTACAATATATTATGTAAATTTTAAGAGAAGTGAAGCTTTAAAAACGAACAACAAAACCAAACAGCTTTACAGTAAATTCAACAACTCTTTTCGGAAGAACTGTAGCAATGCCTGTGATGGCAGAATTTGGCTCCATATACTCCCTTAGAGAAAAAAAAAGCAACCAAACAAACTGTTTTTACAATGTAAATTGTTTTTTTAAATGTTACTAGCGCTATAAACTCTGTGAGCCGAGCCCTGCAGGTTATATATCCAATTTTCAGGGAGAGTTTGCCTCAGTGAATTACAAGGAACTGTTTTATTTGCAAAACCAGCTTTATGTTATTTTTAAGCAAAACCCAGATATTTCAGATATACTTTTGGGTAACTAAAACCAAATCAAGGGGCTGATCCTCCAGATCTTACTCCTATGGAGATCTGTCCTGAAGAAGGTCCAAATCCTTCTGTCTGCACTGCACTACTTCCAGCCAGTCCTGACTCAGCAAGGCAGTGCCATATTCCCACCAACTTCATTGGGGCAACTCTAACCAGTCACAAGCCTATGGCTAGACCCCAACTTCATTGTTAACTAATGGGTTCACAGATAATTTATTATAAATTTTGAAGAGTGTTGTGTATTCTACTTTCAACCAAGCTTTGCTTCCAGCCGTAAATGCCGTCAGTTTAACGACGGGATGGTTCTGGGGTGTGTTTTTGGGAAGCGGTTGTTGCCAGGCTGCTGCTGACTCGCGCCATTGTTGATTTCGCTGTTGTAGGGGAAAGGCTCTAGGGCGGCAGATAAGGCTGTTGCCATGGTGATGAAGGAGATTCCGAGGGAGGAGTCTGCAGAAGAAAAGCCCCTCCTTACTATGACATCACAGGTGGGCGGAGCGCGGGGCTCTGAGGAGGCCGCGGACACAGCGCACGGGAGATACAAAAGCCCCCCCTGTACCCCAGCACACAAGACCCGAGGGGACCCTCACCTGCCCCTCAGTTGGGGTTCTGGTTGAGCCCATCATGCCAGTGGCCTCCCGTGGCCTCCCTGACATGGAGGAAAATAATGTGGTGCAAATAATGCAAGCGCTGGGGATTTTAGATGTTTTGACATGAAAGTTTAAATAAAAATGCATTTTCTCCCCACATAAAGTATAGTATATGACAGTTCCCAGAAATATGTTTAAAATTTCCATTATAATTCACACCATGCAATATTCACACTAGAAATATTCATTGCAATGCATATAGAAAATGAGAAACAACCACTTCAGTGGTATAATTTTCAGTATCTCAGATCCCATCCTTAAGCTCTCACTAGGATTCTACTCCTGGTCCAGGTCAGAATAATTTATTTTGCACACCGCCTAGCTTTCATTGCTAGAACTGTCAAAGGAAGGACATAACAGCATCATACCAAGCCTTACACCTTGGAGTAGCCATCAAAACTTAGGTGGCTTCATTAATCTCTTGAGGACAGTGACTGAATGCTACCACAAAACACAGCACTTCCATCTTGCTACAAGCACTGATTTTATTCCTTCCTACCACTCTTGCACATGACTTTGTTCCCCAAGCAAGTCCATTTAGTTTACTGTTAATATTTAGTGTGCACAAGCTGTTCCTACTCATCATGAGAGTTAATAGAAGTAATCCTACCACATAGTTATGTGAGAGCCTTCAAAATCCATAATCCTATTCCTTTTATGATTTAGAATAACAGCTACTGTACTTTTTGGAAGTACTTTAGATGGCCATAAGGCCAGCACATATTGCTTTTACAGAGTACCACAGATGCACTGCACTAGGGCAAGTTATAGAAATATCATCATTACTTTGGAAACCAGGTCTGGCAGTCTCCTCCTCAGCCCCTGTTGAACACCATATTTTGCTTGTGGTGAACTCTAATGTCTGTGATGTAATTGCACAAAGGAAAAGGATGCTTCCTTTAAGGCATCATTTCTAATTTTCTCTTAAGTGATTAACAAACAATTAGAAACCAAAATAAAATGTTTTACCCAGACCCAAAAAAAGTGCAAAACTTCCATTGGCTTCAACAGGGCCAGGAGTTCAGCCTGGGTTCATTACATGTTTAATGCACCATTTGTAGTGGTTGTCTGCCAGTTTATTCAGCAATAGTCTGTGATAAGTTTATGAGTAAAATGCTTGTGTGTGTTAGTGTAATTTCTTCCACTAAACACAAATACCTACTTCCCTGCTATGCACCAAAGGGGTGCAGAAGCCAAAAGGAAGCAGAATCAAGTGAAAAAGTGAGTATTTTCCATAGCCATCTCTGCATCATGTGCATGTGACATACAGTTATACGACCACATTGCATACATCATTTGTAGTCTGTTGTTTTGAGATGTTGTCTCTTTAGCACGGCCATGTCAACCTCCTGTTGAGACCCTTCATTCAGAACACCATACTGCTATGTTGCAATATATGTTTAACCATCACTATCAGTGTTTGTCTCTGCTCCTTACATGATGAAACAGATGGATGTGGCTGCTGCTCACAGAGTGAAACACACAAGCTCTAATCAGCTGCACACTTCCCACGCTAGATTAAATTGGATCATAAGAGTAAGGCCAGGTCTTTCCAAAGCTACCACCACCAAACCCAGTGAAGGTACATGTTTACTTTCAGAAATAATTATTTACATTAGGTAGCTATGTTGCTCCATCCCTACAACTAACTAAAAGAAGCCTGCTAGTAAAACACAAGGATCGAGTTCAGACAGAGTAGTTCTGGCTTCTTTAAAAGTAAAAAATAAGTTCCACCATTTCCAAAATCCTTGATGAATGGTCTGACTGTAGAAGCACAGGAAGCATAGATTCATAGATATTAGGGGTTGGAAGGGACCTAGAAGATCATCTAGCCCAACCCCCCTGCCTGAGCAGGATCA
>JANHGL010019193.1:0-72101 GCA_024611195.1 Ceyx melanurus | reverse complement strand
TCCAGGCTAAAGAGCCCCAGCTCTCTCAGCCTCTCCTCAGAAGGGAGATGCTCCACTCCCCTAATCATCTTGGTGGCGCTGCGCTGGACTCTCTCCAGTAAATATCTTTTCTGAACTGGGATTCCATAAATGGAATATGATACACAAAGAAGAGTAAATCCACATTTTGAAACAGTTCATGATAATGTACAGAGGTACTTCAATTTATATTTTAAGAGATGCCTCTTTGCTCTCTTCCTCTGGAAAAATGTTAAAAACATTTCCAACACAGAAAAATATTCACATTTTATTGTTATGTTCCCAGCAAAGTCCTGCTCATAAAAAAATGATACTTACTGGTTGACAAAAAAAATTATTAATTAAATTTTCATGGAGTTTGCAATTCACAAATTATTTCATATCACTGGGTATCATTTCATATCATCAAATCTAGAGACAAATCTTCAAATAACATGAACCAAAAAAGTACTGCAGGCTCCAGTGTTGTTATGCCACGATATGACAACCTGGACCCTTGACCATTATTCCATCAGTAATGAGGGGCTACAATAAGCAAAGGGCTGTTCTTGTTAATTGCATAAACTTTTGTCTGGTTTTTGAGATTCTGTCTCAATTACTTTCAATTGAAATAATTTTATTGAAATGAGAAAACATTCAGAAGTTGCCAAAATTAATACTTCAAGCACCAGGCTGAGCTTTCAGTATTCATGAGATTTTGCAGAACATAACTCATAACTCCAAACCATGTTGCTGTCTCCCTTTATCTTTTCAAAGATACTTCAGAAGAGACTGGAACAAATTAGAAAAGGTATTGTTCTGTATTAAAAGAACCTAGAAAAAGTGAAAGAAAGTCTACTGAAGGTTCAAGGATTAACTGAAGTTAAGGTGTGAACCAATACTCTTCCAACTAAACCAGAAGTTTGATTAGAAGATTGATTTAAATTCTGAAATAAAATTTTTGTTTAACCTCTTCACAGATTCTTTACATCTTTCAGGAGACAAAGAGCCACTTCAGAATTACTTTCTAATGAGAAATTTAAACCTAAATGTCCCCTGGAGTCAAAGTTTAATTGTACAGTCAGCTATGAAATTCCCAATTTACTACAGGTCAGTGAATTTGAAAGGATTTCATTCAATAAAGTGCTTCGATCCACACTTACACATTAAAATATGATTAACTGCTTTATTGAGCAGCAGAAAATGTGCAGGCTAAAATGCCTCACCAGTCCAATTTTAAACAAACAAATCTCACAGTGTCACAACACTTATTTGTCCCAGATTCATCACACCTAATTTACATCCTTCATTAGAATATATAAATTTGAAAGCTAGTGTTGATATCCCTATAAAGAGAGGAGATCTATGTTGGTATCCCTATAAAGATAGGGATGACCTTCCAGAGGTAAATCATATCCAAGGTGATCCTATGGCAAGCATAATATGGTATAATAGGAAACAGAAATGGGAGTCCATAAAAATTCACCAATAGGAAAAAGAGACACAAAATATGTATAGGAAGTTGTCCCCACTTCTTTGTAACTAAAAAATATGGGAAATGCCTACTTAGAATTTAGATGGATTATAGACATTGCTCAGAATACAATTTTGATACCAACTAACTAGAAGTTTAAAAGTTAATCTATAGAACACTTTGGTTATAAAATTTGAACTGGAAAGAATATAAACAGTTGCAATTACATTATAAGAAACATGTTGAAATTCATCCTGTTCCAAGAAACATGCAGGCTACAACACACAAGTTACCCAAACTAACCCCAGATTTTATCCCCTACATCCCAATGAAGTCCATCAGATGTTTAAGACATTTTTACCATTTCTGTGAAGTATTAGTATATTAGTTAGGAACGTTTTGGGTTCTTTTCAATTGAACTTAATTTGCATGTCTTTTGGTGATCAAAACACATTTATATTTGCTCAAGGGCTTACGAGTAAAATACTGAAATGCTGATTAAATACTGATTAAATTCCACTGACTTTTTAAATATCTTTTTTCTTGGCTGGTTGGGCTTTTTGTCTTGTTCTGGGGCTTTTCAGCTTGTTGTTTGTTTTGGTTTGTTAATTTATTGTCTTATTTTGAACTGACAGACCTTTCAAATGTTTTATTTCAATTGTATAAAAGAAGCAAAGCAAAGATATTCAATATTCAGCTCCTGATGTTATTAGTAGATTTTTTTTTTATGTGTGTTTTGAGGACTCACTACATGAATTTGATTGCATAATCAGTTTTCCATATAAAAGTTAAGTCCCATTTGAATCAATCATGTTCATTCTAAGCTTCTTAGCATTAGACTTGGGTTGACTTAGCCCACTCCATCAATGTTTCCTAAATAACATTCTAACAGAATGGCAGAAAGTTAATGTAATTAGCTTCTGCTCTCTTTTATACAAATTTAAACTAGAATTAATTTTAACTAATATACATTCATGTTTAAAAAAAACCAAAAAACATGCCAGTTTTCAATAATGACAATAATTTCGTTTGGACTGCAATAATTCCCTGTACATTCCAATCTGCCCTCTGAGAACAGAGGCAATTTCCTCAGTGATCTTAGGAGGATGACAACTGGGCTAATATTTGTATATTCTTTTTAAAGAGTTCATGATAAATTCATTAGTAATATTTTCCATGTATCTCAAATCTATCTAGTTCAATTTATTATATAAGTTTTGAGTAGTTTAGCAGGGAACAGTTTTAAAGCCCTACGATAACTTTTTTTCATCTATTATTAAAACAGATTAAATACAAGAAGAGTGAAAAATACAAAATGCATAAATGCATGCTTAGCAGTACAAACAGCAATTGATTCTTTACCTTCAAGTTAAATACTGCTCAACACTATTATTGCTTTTAGGGCAGTATGCATAATTTCAGTAGAAAAAAATCCCATGAGTATTATAAAGTTGCCTTGACAATATGCTTAAAAGTCATAAATTGGCCGTTTGCCTGAAGTTATAAAGATTTCACTGTCACATAAATTAAATACATTTTCCACGAAATAACAGTTTTAATTTGAAATTACCATGGGAATTGATCGTGTAATTTTTCTAATAAAAAAATTAACTACTGTTTCATATATTTTAAAATTCTATTTCCTTTAAAATGCCATTCCCTATGCACAGAAAGATTTTGACATTTTTTGTAACTACTATGTTATGATGTTTCAATCCTTTTTTTAATATGAATTATTTATGAAGATGAATTTTCAGTAACTTGTTGGTTCCTCATTCATGAATACACTTATAGTAAAAATATACTATCCTGTTAGAGTTGCAAGCCAAATACCACAGTTGTTGTGTATTAAATTAAATTGCTATTTGTTACAGTGACACTGTTCTACCAAATTGCATGGCTAAAATACTTCAAGCGGTTGGAGTTTCAAGCTACAAAAAGCATTTCAAAGCAAACACACCCAAAGTCAGACCTCTGCACAGAATGACAGTATAACTTCACAAGAAATTAAGACTTGCTTCCTATGACTGCCCACAGCAACAAATCCAAACCCACAGCCTTATTGCAGATATGCTAGAACTCTGTTCTAAAAGAAACATCCATAGAAAGGACAAGACAAATCCGTGTGATTTCAGAGTAACCACAGCCAATATGCAAAGATATAGCAAGGCTATAGAAAAGGTGAATATTGGGAAATTAACCAAGAGCATTTTCAAGACAGTTGAAGCTCAGTAAAGATGATGTAAACTTTACAAAGCCTTACGTAAGCCTTGAAATTGTTAATTCTATATCCTCATATTTACAGTCTTCACTCTTCTATAGATTGAAGATTCAGTCTTAAAAAAAAAGCAATAGTTGTGCATCTTTCTTCCAAATTAACATTTGATTGTGCACCACACTCAGAACAGCCCGCGGGACTGGATGCAACCCACTACTGTTGAAACTCTTGAACTTATCTATGGATCAATTCTAGTTCACAAAGTTTGCACATGCAGCTCAGCTCCATATAGCCTTCTTTACTTTCAGCTAATGAAAAACATGAAATCATTTTCTAATATTTTTAAGTAAACATCATAGCCTCCCCCAGAGATGCTGCAAGAGCACAACTGTAATCCCTGCAACATAAGGAAACAGGACTCCTCTAGTTCATCCTGGGTCTTAAGAGCGTTTGAGAACTGCAGTTCTCAAAGTCTGACTTCCTCATCAGATGGAGTTGTGATAAAAAATCATTTCAATGAATGGTACAGAAACCAGAGTCTAGCATCATGAGTTGTTCCCTGTAGGTACTGCCATGACACTTGTGCCTGCTCCCACAGTATTTCTTCAGCACTTTCCCAACTTTGGATTCTGCAGCCTTCAGCTTTTCTGTTCTACAAGACTTTCCCAACCTACATTTACTCAGTTTATATGTCCAATTTGTTAATCCCTCCATTAACTAGCAGGCCATTTAGGAAGTGCAAAGTACTTCCATAAACATTAATAATTTCCTTGAAGAATCATTCAGTAACTTCTTACTGACTATATTACTTTATGGATCTCTAAGTATCTGTGATGAGTTAACTTTCATCACCATTGTAGATTAGTTAGTTTTCCAGTTCAGGTAGTAATATGGAGAAAAGGAGACGCTAAAACACAAATAAATAAAATCTTCTGCAGGAAGAGGAGGAACACTATTTTAGTAAAAAGCTTCCTTTATTCAGAAAGTGCAGGGATACTGCAGATATTAATGAAACAGAACATTTTACACTAAAACACATCTTTAATCTTTATATGAGTAGTAGTAAAGGCCAAATTGTCAGTCACAGTCAAAATATGACAAGAGTAACTTCCCTTCCCTCATGGCTCTGATCCAACAAGACAGTTAGGCACATGCTTAACCTTGAGTTTTGCGGGACACGCTTAAGTGCTTTTCTGAAGCAAGGCCAAAATGCAGGAGCCAGCCACTATTCTCATGTTAGTTTCTTTCAGCCAAACCAAGAGGAACATCAGGAAGGAGATAGTGAACTGCAAGATATATACTTGTGACAATACACTATATAGCTTTTGTAGGTCAGCAGTTAGGAACACAGATAAGATCCTACTGTGACACGGAGATCACAGCAAGTGTCATCACCAAGCAATGCAACTGCTGTATATGAAGATGCAGCATCAATGTGCTATCATTTATAGATTTAGACATCATGCATTAATCTTAAACACCACCACTGGCATATAAATTTAAATACCCAATATGAGGCCTGTAGCAACCCTCTCACAGATTCTCTGACTTAGCAAAAGTCCTCTGACAGTTGTTTGCTTTAACTCCCAAGGGGTCACTTGGCTTGTGTGATTTCAGGTAAGATATTGTAACCTCTGATACACAGGCCACTCTGCACACTCTCAACTACTTAGCAACAGTGTACCAGTTATCACCTGCTAAGCAAGACTAGTCTTCAGAGAGGCAGCAGTAACAAAGTGCTCTTTGCAGAAAGGCAAAATGAGGGGTTTTTTTTCAGCTTAGAGCTTCTCTCAATTCATGTTGGGTCAAAGTCAGTTACACTGTGTGTCCTGTGAATTCATTCTCTGTTCTTGTGAAAAATAAATATTTGGCAGGCATGTCAGTTTCATTGGGATATAAATTCACACTAAAGCAACAGAAAAAAAAGTAACATGGTGATGGCACAGGGATGATGCAAGAAGTCAAATATTCATCACACTATACAATATTAAATAAAATGTGTGTGGTGGTCATTTTGATTGTGCAGTACTGACAAATATGCTAGAAAGGTGGGTAAAGAAAAACATAACTCATGCGCTAAAAGTTAAAATTGCAAGACTAGTGATTTTGTCAGGAATTCCCCTTCCAAACCTCCCTCAGCAAGCAGAAGAAGAAGTGTTCTTATCCTGCCAAGATAATGGTCCACAGACAGAATTGTCAGGCCAGTACCTTAAGTTCTGCTTTAGAGAACAGTAACCTCAATTTCTAGTTGTTGTTCCCATTCATCAGGTGTTCAAAATAGCTATTTAGTGGAAATTAATTTGTTTCCTCTTATGCTAGTGAGTGCCACCAAAGACCATGATGTGCCAGATGCATGCAGAAAACCTATGAAGAAACCATTGCCATGTATGGTATAAATAATTAGTGATTTAAGTTAGTTGGTGTGTTAGTAAAAGCTGAAGTTAAAATAACAGTACAACTCTTATAAACAATTCAACACAATCTAATTAATTCAGCTATTTGTCCAGTTTTACCCAAGCAGCAGACAAGTTTCTCAGAGTAAAGGTCAGAAACAGAAATATTCCCCAATAGAAAATCTTATGAGTCTAATAAGTTAAAAGGTTTCTTCTTTCTCACATTCTCATTATCACATGCTCTTTACTCCAACCCTGAGCTTTCTAGGTCAGATCATTTCACTGATGTAGTCAGCCCAACCACACTCAGTGGGCAGTAGAGCAGAAGGTGTAAGTGCCCAGAAGCAGCTGTGCTTCTGAGCTGTAATGGGGATTATCCATTCATAGTGAGATGTTTCCTGAAGTTAGGACCTTGAGTAACTCAATCAGCCTCAGGTTACAAAAATGGTAGAATCCAATACAACTAACTTGGTTAGCTAATAACATCTAAATTTTAGGTGCATCTTGAACTAGTCCTTCTGAAATAAATTCCATATATAGCCAGTGGGAAAGGTAGGTGCCTTTGAGAACCTCCTGAGATACAGCCTAAATTAGGCAGACAGGATCTCCCTCTGGACTTGTTTTTCTAGGCATTGAACATGGAGGAAATTTTGGCACTTAAATTAAGAGAACTAGTTCACTATGTGCTCAAAACATAGGTGCTAATTAGCTGCCTGCACCTGGCTGGAACCTCCAATTTTAATTCCAAATTATTTATCCTAAAGACTGGCATTACAGTATGCCTTACTAACATTTAAAACAAAAACAAAACAGCATACATTATGCCCTGCAAATAGAACAAGAGTTCAGTAAAAAAGTGTCTAAAATGGGATGTCAGTGCCATAACTTACTGACAGCCTCAATGCACTCCAGCAGTCCCACAGCACAAGCTCTGTGCTCTAGGAAGAGAGAGCAGAGAAAGCATTCGTAGCCATAGGCAGTGCAGACTTGTATAGGTGAACTGTACCAATTGCAAATGTGACACTAGGCAAGAAGTTGGTTCTCTCAGCTGTTCCCCAAACACCCATTTGTGCTCCATGTGGGGGGTTGTGAAGTCTCCATCTCTGGAGACACTTAAGACCCGCCTGGATCTGTTCCTGGGTGACTTGCTCTAGGTGATCCTGCTCAGGCAGGGGGGTTGGACTAGATGACCTTCTAGGTCCCTTCCAACACCTAATATCTATGATTCTATGATGATGATCTATGATTCCAGCTCCCTCTACCTTAAGGCCAAACTAAGCTTCTCTCTTGAACTTTTCACAAGAGACATGTCAACACCACACCTTTTTTTTTTTTTTTTTTTTTTAAATCAAGCCACTCCCTAGGTATTTCATAACTCTCTTGCTACAACATAAGATGTAGACTGGGAGCAAAGCAAAACTAAAGCTATAACACTTGCTCTATATATACATAGTCTCTGGCACAGTGGGAAGCATCCTTGACCAGGCCAGGGTGGTTGATAATCTTTAAGATCCCTTCCAAACCAAAATATTTTGTCATAGAAAAACACACCACCTACAACACCAGCATCACTAGAAATACCTGTAGTAAAACCATAAGCCCAAGGCCCTGAAGATAAGTCAAAACCAAGTTTTTATGTGAGAGCATCTGCCAGCACAGTAAAGGCCAGGCACTGGCCAAGCCCCACACAAGCTCCCCAGGGCATCAGCAGGTCTGAGAAGAGGCCCTGGGGCCAAGGCTCTAGGAAAGTGTTTTACTAGGGAGCTTCTGCAGAGGCAAGAGAAGAAAAATATATCCCATGAGGAGTTAGGTGAGGACTGCAGGGCACAGGAAGAGGTTCTGAGTGGGTGAATGAGAGTCAGGTTGGATATGGACTAGAAGGAATAAATCCTTCTCATGGCCAGTGTTTCCTTTCAAGGGGCAAGAGCTCTACGTCTTCCACAGCAATGCCTCCTGCCCCAGCATACCTCGCCCCACACCGCATTTGGTTTTTTTGACGCCAAACCAGCACCATTCTTTGAGCTCCCACTTACCCTTTAGGCCTGAGGAATACCCAGAGGTGGAACCATCATTAGCTGATGATGCTGCTACCCACCTCTCCTCCTCTCACAGCAGCTCTAGGGTCAGCAGGGAGACCACCAGCCAAATCAGAGCACCAAGGAAAGCAAAATCAGCAGCAACTGCAGCTGCAAGTTATAAACTACATCACCTTAATAAATGCAGACAGCAGAGGCTGCAGTGGGTGACAGGGCACAGAAAATGGAGGCCAGATGATTCCCCTCAGGGCTGCAGGTCTGCTCTGCCAGTGCTGAGGGGGATTCTGGGAGAGGTGGCCTCTCTGCCTTGTCCCACATCTCTGCTAAATAATTCTCTCTGGGAGTCTATTTAAGACATGGGGCTGATATCAGCCATCAGATGACACTTTTGACTCTTTGAATATCTCGCCCAAAGCATGAAAAAAGCCCATGTATATGCTTCTGGGAACAAAAAAATCCAATAGCAACACTGCATCAAAAAAAAAAAAAAAAACAACCCTTTTTTCTGTTTTGCTGTGCAACAGCAGACGTCAATCATGGAAAATTCATTTAATTTAGAAGGAGAATTTTATAGTATGGATGAGTCTCTTCAGATGTATTCGTAGTAGGGAATATCATGCTCCACAGATTTTAGATATCCTTCATTTAAAGGAGTGTGTGGGCTTTTTTTCTTTAATTAAAATGATTTTATAAAAAAAAATGAAGTTCTTAGAGATGTTATGAGAATTTATGGCACTCACTGGCTATATTAGTACTCAGAAATCAACAGTTTCTCAGACAGAGTCTACCCCAGCTTGGCATGTGTACAAATATTACACGCATAAATCCTGTGCAGCAGCACAGCACCAGCTGCCTGGCTCCTGCTCCCAGCACCGGCTGGTGTTGGGTGGCTTTCTTAATTTCACTTTTCTTCTCTCATCTGCAACAGACAGATAATACTTCTCAGCTCTGCAGCGGTGCCATGTTTGATTCATGAATGTTTTAAAGCATTCTGTGATTTTCACCCTGAAAGGTGCTTGAGAACCATAAATTATTACTTTAATATAGATAATAGTTTTCATCTCATGAATGTTTTATAGCACGACTCCAAATTCATGCCTGATATAACTCTAATATCTTGAGCAGACTTAAACTAGGGATAAATTTGGTACAATATATGAGGCAGCAAAAATTAAATTCAGAAGTGTGAGACCAAGGGCTTACTAAGTGGCATTGCATATACGGTAGTTTCAGAAACCTACCCCACTGCCCACAAAAAAATATCAGCTCATGGCTGATTCGACCTGTTAAGGCTCGATTCATCATAAATGTCTGCTTCAGGTCAAAATTACTTTTTTTTTTTTCTAATGTGTTCTGTTGCTATACATAAGAAGTTTGTATTTATTGAGAATTAGTAGACTTGACCATGTATTTGCTATCTGGTTGTCCCAAATATTTCCCTTAAAAAGTAGATTCATTTTCACAGGAAAAATCCTTTTAGTAAGACACTCCTACAGCTTCCAGTCCCTAGTCATGAGAGCATAGGACACCAGACTAGGAAAGATCCTCTGGGCCACAATTCACTTCTCAGATGCAATCACATCACAGACAGTCATGTAGAAAGTGTGTCAAAAGACATTTTAAACAGGAAGGCTTTTTGCCCTCCTACCCTAAAAAAAATACACTGTTCATACACCTCACTGCTGTGATATTTTGGAATCTTTCAATTCCCAGACCAGATCTCTTCATGGTCAGTTTAGATCTCTTTGTTCTTGTGCCAGCCTTTCTCTATAGCTGAAATAGCATTCCTCCTCCAATGTCATCTAACTACTCTACCTTTTACGCATATATGCAGAATAATTATATTCCTACTCAGTCTTATTTTTGTTAGCCTAAGCATGTCAAACTTTCACAGTCGCCCTGTAAAATGAGGGGCTTATTGTTCTGATCATTTGGGTGGTCCACCTCTGATTATTTTACTGTATATGTTCACAAAGTAAAAGAGTCAGAGAAGATTAATCTATTCGTTGTCTAATTAAACAAAAAAGCTTCTAATGCAGCAGAAAGAAGACACAACTTCGTAAAAATTAAATGTTGATGTTTGCTAACAAAACTGTTAAGTGGATACTCCACCAATCTTCTTTCAGCTTGATGGTAGAGTTTTATGAAGGGACTTCATAAAAATTCATAAACTTCATAAATATAACACCACACTACTGACATCAAACTAATGAAGACCTATTGCTGAACAGGTCTTCTTCACATAAACAACATTATAAATAAATGTCTAGGGATGTGATAACCAGCTTTGAAAAGAAAATATTTGCCACACATCTGCTACTTCATACTTAAGTTCAACTTTGGAGAAATTCTGACTTTTGTGATTCTAGTCTCCTTCCCCTCCACAATTCTGATTTGGAGCATTATCGTTGGTCTTCCCAGAGTTTATTCTCTTACCCCTGCAATAGGTTTGAGCAATAAATTCCCTTTCCAGTTGGTCTTCAGATTTTTTGTTCCGTCTCCAGTGAGTATTCTTGGCAGTCTTTGTTCTCATAATCCTTCTTCATTCCCTCCTTCCCCCACCCTTTCCTGTTAAATAAAATCTTCATGAAATATAATGGGAAACTTGATAAGTATCCAAATCTTATGTGATAAAGTACCCTATCAATACACTTATAAAAAGAAACAGAAAGAGAGTATTTCCTATGAAGTTTTTACATTTTCAGTGATTCCTATATATCCCATTCTTTCTTCCTTCTTGTCCCCCTCCAAATGGCACAGGACTCTATTATGTTAGTCTATCACAGAATAAATCACTGAAGATCCAGCTGATCCTGAGGTTTTAACAACCTTTCTGCTGGATACCATGTTACCCAAACATGCAACTTGTTGGGGAAGTGCAGCAGCCCTTACTACTGCTAGTTCCTAGAATGGGATGTGTAAATGCAAATATATATATATATTCAAGCAATTTTTGCTGATATCTGTATTTGACCATAAAGAAACCTTTAAAATATTAATTTGGTCAAGAACTAACTAGGTATCCACCTTCATTTTTTCTCCAACAGAAATGAGTAAGGACCATAACAAATCATAAACAGAAAAATAAGATGATCTTAAATATCAGTATTAGGTAAAAGTATAGACCTGGAGATAATGTGGGTACTGTAGAAGCACCTTTATTGGAAATCAGATGTCTACAGATGGTACAAATGTAATTTCCAGTCAAGTGTTGAGATTTATCAACTTAAGCAAGTAATTTCTGTGCATTGAATGAGACAGCAACCTGGGCAATCAATTTGGAGAGTTAAAACCCCACAGGATTCAGTCACCTGTAAGATTCATCTGCAGTCTGTGTTTAGCGTATGCAGAATTAAAGCTTGGGACAGGATCATTGCCAGATTGCCGAATTAAGTGCCCACATTTGCAGATTCTGCCACACACAGTTGGGCAGGCAATCACTCATCTGTCTTCCACGGTACTCATATAAATTGGTACTTCTGTGCAAACTGTAAGGTCCTGGACAAATGAATAAGTGCACATATGATGTAGTCAGAAAGTTTTAGGTACCAGTTTCGATGACTGATCCATTAGAATAATGGGCTTTCTATTTCAATACCACCAGTAATGTCTTGCAACTCTGTAATACCTAAATCAAGTACAGAACAACAGTTACTCTGAGCTGGTTTGCAGCTACAGGAGTAGCTGAATGCCAGTAGTTAACAAATACAAATAAGGATGATAAAATACCTTTTTTTTCCAGTTTTAGTCCTTGTTAGCATCCTAAGTTTAAAATTTCAAATATATATGTGAGAGAAAATTCTGAAAATTGAACAATGGATAAAGAGTGAGAACAGCATTGAGTGAAAGAGAGCAGAGAGGGTAAAAATATAGCTGAAATAACACCATAGGAAAACAACAGACAGAGGGAAACATGTTTTCACATTATTAAAGATGAAGTAAATGCAGGCCACACTATCAGACATCCATCCAGCTCAGCATAGGTCTTGATCCTCCAATCAGAGATATATTGCAGAGAGGATACTTATTTCTGAGACTGTATTCTGTTTTTAATCTCCAATATGTGAAAGAGCCTGTAATACAGAGATTTCTTTTAGGTAGCAGAAAACCAATGCATTCATGCAATTACAATAAAAAGGGAAAACTGCATATAAATAAAAACTGTATTGAGAGTCTTTACACTATCAAAACTCATGCCAGAAGTTCATACATTCCCCAGATCCCATCCACTGTCATTCATATGTCTTTGTATTGCAGAGAAGTGTTTTCTGTCTCAGCAGGTTATTGTTTAATGGGCTAATGC
Organism: Ceyx melanurus; assembly: GCA_024611195.1. Classification (NCBI taxonomy): domain Eukaryota; kingdom Metazoa; phylum Chordata; class Aves; order Coraciiformes; family Alcedinidae; genus Ceyx; species Ceyx melanurus. The sequence goes on along the minus strand of JANHGL010019193.1, from coordinate 59,680 downwards.
ATATTTTCTAGATGAAATGGTATTGGCAGGTTCTCTGGGGAGGCATAATACTTGTGAAAAAAAAGTGAACTAGTTTGAACTTTCCAATACTAAATAAGCCCCACTTAGTCTCCTGGTGATGGAGAAGGCAAACTTCACCAACTGATTTGAAGGGAGTTACACCAGGCCTTGTATACTTTATCCCTTGAAGCAATAGTATGCCATAACTGCTATGGAAAAAAAAATAACAAAAACAACAAAAAACAACAAACCAAAAAAAAACCAACCTTGCTACTTTATTTTTATGCAATTTGTGAAACTGGAATATAATTTTGCCTGAAAAATTATTTATTTTAACCCCAGAGATATTTGTACAGTTTCTAATTGCAATTTCTCTCTTGCAATCAAAAATAAAACACATTATATTGTGAGAATGTTTTATTTTAAAAAATTCTTCATCCTATCAACACACTGTGACCCTGGGTTTTTCTGTTGCTAGCTTGTGAATGAGCAACAAGAAAGCAGACCCCTTCTGAGCCCCTCTATTGATGACTTTCTCTGTGAAACTAAATCAGAAGCTGTTGCAAGACCTGTAACATCAAATACTGCAGGTAAACAAAACTCTTTACTATCCCTCACTAGACAGAACTAATTTTAGTTTTATCTTAATTGCAGTACTGTTTTTGTCAAGTGTTTTCTTGATTTGTTACTATTTTCACAGAATTACAAGCTGGTATTAAATTATAATTGCCTGATCATGCAGTAGCAAAAACTTCATTACATTTGGGGGCATATCTGATATGATCCAAATCATATCTATTCTAGCAGATCTCTGGGGCTGAGTTAAAGGGAACCTGTTTAACAGTAAGTATATATCAGTTTGACCAGTTCTCAATCTTTGTTTTCACAAAATTTTAACCTATGGGAAAGCCACATTTATTCTGGTTTAACCAAACCCATTCCTTACTCTATAAAGATGTTCTTTAATAAAAACTTTGTTGGGATGTCAGAGAAAAAGGAAGAGACATCAAAACAGTTTATCCATTCTGAGTTCAGACACTTTAATAGCAAAAGGATCTAAGACATTTCTTATTTCTTTGTGTTGCAATGAGATAGTAGAGCAGGTATTAAAAAGTAAGAGTGAATCCTGAAAGCCTTTTGAACTATATTGAATTATATTTGAAATATATTGTGCTTTAGAAGTGTTTTTAGAAACTGGCCTCCAATTCAGTATTTGTGCAAAGGTAATTAAAGCAGTTGAGCAGATCAACTGAGATACAATGAAATCAGCATAGCACAACTATATATTTGGCTTGTTAGAAGCCATTTAATTAAAATCTATATTCATGCAAATTATTAAATAATTGACAGCTAAGTGATTTTTCTCACATCTAATTAATGTGTGTACAGCAATATGCAAGTTCTAGTAGAAAAAAAAAAAAAAGGACCAATGCTTTAAATATCAATTGTAAATAGTATTTTTTCCTTTTATAGATAGCTAAAGGTATTACACTGATGAATAGAAATATTTCAGGTTGTTTAAGGGTGGTGTTTGTTGTAAAAAAGTATCTGTAGATCTTATTATATCTGCCTTGAATATCTATCAATGGGGGGTGTGGAGAGCATGGGATGGTGATGTTAATTAGATTTATTTAATAACAACATAAAAAATTCTTATTCTGTGAAGGCTGATGAAATTCAGTGATTTACCAAGAACACAGATAAGCACTGAAAGAAATAATACAAACTGATCTGTCAAAAACACCCGTCCTATAAAATGATGATAAAGAGGGAGGTTTTCTATATTTTCTTTGCTAACAAATTTTAAATGTTACCCTTTCAGCAACTTTTAAATGAGGAATTGAGACTGAACATGCCTTTTATACTGACATAGTTGTAACAGAAATAGCAGTAGAATTTATATATGTATTTATTATATGTATCCCCCACAAGACAAAGAGCAACAACAGTAGAAACCACTCCTAAACACGCTTTTATTCCTCTATAGCTAAGAAGTCCAACCAAGAATCTGTGTAGCCTTCAGCTTTCCCATAATGCCACATGGCACAACAGTGGTGCCCTAAGCAGCTGTTACCTGTGCTTGATAAATCGTAAGACTAAAGCAAATCTTAGCTAAAAGCTCAATTGTACAGGGAACCCTCACAGCATAAGAAAATCTTATGTGAACAAAGGCATAGCCTTAAGAGCTAAGATGTCTTCAAGATTTTCAAAGGAAAAGGCTTTTATGCAAATCAAGTTTTTTTTAAACTGAATCCAGTTAAGCGCCTGAAATCCCTAGTCCTAGTTGAATATGCTGGCCATCATCTTTAGCTGGGAAACACATCTACTCCAGGCAAATGAAAACACATTTGTCTTTTTTTTTTTTTTTTCCAATTAAGGCAAATTTTTAGAAGGGAGCTATTTGAATTAAAACAACAATGAATTTTAACATTTTGTGTCTAAGTATTATCAACAGGTCTGGATCTCTTGGATCTTAGTGAACCTGTCTCACAAACCCAAAACAAAGCAAAGAAATCAGAGAATCCATCAAGAAGTGAAGGTTTAAAAGCTTCAACCCACAGAAAGAAGACAGACAATTCTGATCTTATCAGTGTGGATACTGAGCAGAAAGTCCAGGCTGTCAGAGTTTCAGACAAGTCTTCACTAGATTTAGGTAAGAGTGTAGCTATTTTACCAGTGCTACATAGCCTTGTTTAGCACAAGCTTCTCCTTGCTACTATCACAACATAACAAGCAACACCAGAATTTTTATTGCAACTCCTTTTAGCAGGGAGTGTAACATTTGTTCCACATTTTAAAATACTCTAATCAGTGCGAGAGCGTTTTGCCTTTTCCATTATACCTATTAAATTCTCACTAAACATGCAACTAAAGTTTTGAAGGGATTTTTTCAGAAAATAATTTAGTCAGGGTGAGTAGAATGGCAAACAACTCTATAAGGGTATCCTCAGAAACTGGTAAAGGACAGAAATCAGAGGCAGCCAATACTGGATGTCCTTTTCACAACTGCAGATGTCAGAAGTACACATTATATTTGTAAATACAGCTTTATCTATGCCTATGAGAGAAAAAATAATTCATTCTTGTCAGAAGAGCTATATTTATACAGATGGAGAAAAAATATCCCAAACATAACTCAATATACTGCCAAGCGTGATCTATAGATGAGCTTTGGAAAAGGTGAATTTAATTTAGATCCATCAAAACTAAATTACTTGCACCACAACTGAGAAATTTGCAAGGTAAATGTAATTTATATGAAGGTAGAAAATTTTCCATTCATCAACATAAAAATTATTTCAGATAATGTTATCTTCAAACAGGAGCCAAACATCTGATTTTTGCAAAGCAAGCCTGACATCTGTCTGAATACTATCAGTTTCCTACACCATTACTTTAAATGGTAGTCACTAAAAGAAGTTTTCTTTTTATAGTTTTACTACAATTAGGAAACAAAAAAATATCCAAAACTATCAAATAGTATAATTTGATCAACATATCTAGATTACATACAAATCACTGATTTTAAATCAAGAGTTCCACTGACATTTTGCACGAGAATGCTAATACATTTAGAAAAACACTGTGAATTCCCAAATATTTTCACTAAATATCAACTAGAAAGGTGCACTTTTTTTTTTTTTTTTTTGGACCTTAGATAAAATATAGTCTTGGCTGGCACCATTTTCTCTCTAACCTACATTAACAGAGGAGATAAAATTTTCTGCAGCAGTTTCTTTAAAAGTTTTATATTTTCTTTTCTTATTTTTTAGTTGATATTCAGACACAGATAGAGAAATGGGATGATGTCAATTTTCATGGAGACAGGAGTAGCAAGGTCCACCCTTCTACAGAGCGAACATCATCATCATCATCTAGAGCTCCATCAAAAGAGCTTTTATGGTACAATGTTTTTTTTTCCTTACAAAAATATTTCCAGTTCAGCTTTCTTAATTCACAGAAATGCTCACTTGATGGCAAGTCATATTATTAAATCTGTTATGATCACATTATATGTCTTCAAGTGAACATTTTGGGCAATGTATCATAAGCAAGTACACTATAAAATGATTTTTTGCAAGCAATTTTTGATGTGAAAAGTAACAGGTGCAACCACTAAATAAATGGTGGTGAGCATTCTAGAGGCATGTAGTGATCCAAAACCAACTACAAATATGTGAGCGAAATGAGTAAAGAAGGATATTTGCAGTGACTTGACAGTCACTAGATGAACAGTGTGTTTTGGTTTTACTAGCAAGAGGGCAAAATTTCTGCATATACCTGGAAGAGGCAAGGGAAGATAACCAAGCCAAGTACTACCTCTTTCACACAGTTAACTAAAACTGCAAAGAGATGTAAATGAGGGAAGAATTGGACTTTGCCTCTGGGAACAGTTCATGTAGATTAATTCTGCTGTCTTCCTGATATGTAAGCAACGCTCATTCACTACATTATGCATGACCATAATTAGCATTTTCATACCCTAGAAGCACTTTTCTGACCAAATGATGCTTATCCCGTATCTTAACCCACCCTTTATCTGGGCAATTCATTAACTTAGAGCTCAGTTAACCTGATTTTGGTCTACAGGGTTTCATTTGTGAGGTAGAACAAATATTAGGATATTGTAGCACAAAATTGCACATATGCCAAGACGAAGTTCTGTAATCTGGTGGTTGATTCTCAGGCATTGACTGCAGGTACAGTCTTGTGTCATTGCCTAACCTCATTTTGCCTGGCTATGAAATAGAAGCATAGTTGTAGAGTCAGTGTCTTCATTCTATCATACTAGTTTCATGACAGTATATACCCAGGGCTCAACTGATGAATCAGGTCTGATTCTGTTCTGTTGTATTAACTATTGTCTGTATGTGACTTAAATGTGTAGGAGTGCAAACACTGGGCCTGGGCACTTTTGATAACTGCAACTAAAGCAATTCAGTTAAAAGAAATAACCTAATTAAGTGGTACGTGCTTATGAATCTGAAAGACAGAAGGCAGCATGTCTTGGTGTGCAGTGCTGAGTATGTAAATGCATTCTTTCTAGGTCCACAGAAAACAGATCACAGTCTGAGCTAACTAATGTCAAGTGTGCCTTGGACTCTGATTCAACATCAGAATTAGAACTTGCACCTGCAATACAGGTAAGAGGATTTAGTATATTCATTAACAATAAAAAAGCAAGTAGGAATTCTCCCACTGGCTAACTGCTCACATTCTGCAAGAACTATTTAAGGGGTATTTTCAGGATTGTTACTTAAGAGATTCCTATAGCTGAATTTTCACACACCTTCCAAATTAATATGCTATGGAAATAGCTATGTCAGCACCTCAAACACCCAGACTTTAATAGCACAGTGAACTGTAACCTTCCTGTATAAAGACTTCCAACTACAATTCACAACATCATCTTTTTTCCGCTTCCTCCTGTTCTTAAATTCAAACATCTAATGGTTCTCTATCCCTGTAAGAAGCCTCTTTTCAAGGTCTCTTGGTCAAGCACAAGTGCCCAGCATTGGGAAATGGCAAAGGAATACAGGAAGGAATCATTAGACGGAATTCATTAGTAGTTTATCTCAATAGGTGTAATAGTTTTTCTGATGGAAAAAGAACTCTAATATGGAGGGCTCAGTGCTGAAGGTTTGTAGAATTGCCCAATTCCACTGTCATATTGTATATTGGACAGGACTGTGTGGAAATGATTACTTGAAGTTGTATTGTTTTAGATGTGAATGTATCCATATATAGGTTATATATACATTTATATCTGCATTCACATAGATCAGGTTGCTTATACACCTTCTTTCCTGCTGCTTATTTTTTAACTGAAAGGTTTCAGTTTAGTCAATGCTACTGGCTGGAGGGAAGAGAGAGTTGTTTAGTGGATTAACTTTTAGTTAAAAATAATTTTCTCCTCTTCCACAGCTATTTTTAGGCCTGGACTTCAAAACCTTTTGCCAGATGAAAAATCTGGAAAGTAATAGCCTCATTTGAAAAAGAAAAAATGAGACACTAAAATACCAAATGTCTTTCCTGAGATTATGCACCTTTTCTTTTTTCTTTCTTTTTTTTTTTTTTTTTTTTTTTTTTTTTTTTTTTAGAGTAAAAAAGAAAACGGGTTTTTGGATTCTTTCCTGTGTTTTGCTTTGTGAGAAAAAAGAACACACAAAAATCCCAAATTTTTTCCTTGAGTTTATTCCCTTTTTTTTTTTTTTTTTTTTTTTTTTTTTTCTTTTTTTTTTTTTTTTCAGAAAATAGAAATAGAACCGAGTTTTCAGGATCCATTCCTGTGTTTTGGTTAGGAAAAAAAAAAAAAGTCTCTTTTACTTCCCTGACATTGCTAGATTACAAAAAGGATATGGGTTTTTTTTTCCCTTTGGAAAGCCTAACAGTAGTTGTAATGTACAGTATCTTTCCTTTCTGTGCAATAGGTTTATATATTTCAGTAGTAGAATAGATCTATTGCAGAATATCATCCACTTGAGATGGACAGTGTGTTTTCATGTGCCTTATCCAGCTTACCTTTAAGTACCTCTAACCCCCTTTTGGAGCCTGTCTCTCAGCCCAATAGATTTAAATGCCAGGAAGTTTGTGCTCAACTGAGCTGTGTGTAAATCAAGTAGACATTCATAGAATTTAAGTGCTGTGGCTTTCTGTAAAAGCAGTTACAAATGTAGTGTATAACCTCTACTTCATATGGTCTATTTCCTGTTTACCTTCCACTAGAATAACTGCAGAAGCAAAATTCCACATTTTGCATTCAGTAGAATCTGTCAGTTGAGGCTTCAAACAAACAAACAAATAAATGTGAATAAGCCAGCTTGAAAAAGAAGCAGAGTATAAATTTTTTACCTGTTGTTTTGGTATATTTCATGTTTAGTTTTCCTCATAAGCTGCTTTTTGCTTTTATTCAAACTTGTGATCCATTCCAGTTAATGTTGTTAAACTGGTAATTACTAGTGCAGAGAAATGACCAGAAGTGAGGTCATTTTCTTATTCTAGGTAGTTTACCTAGAAAATTAGTATTTTTATTCACTGCCTGCTTTATCCTCCTTATAACTTCAACAGTCACAGCTGTCAAACAGACTCATCTGTCTTGACCAAGTTCTTAATCTGCTTGTAAAAGAAATCACGTTCAAGCTTTTATCAAAGCATGTGTTTTCCATACTTTGTCCTCTATAGATCTTGTCTATCTCATTTAAGGGTAACATTTGCATATGCAACAGATTCTGCCATGCCCTAAACTTTTCATCTTGTCAAACTTGCTGCAGTTTTCCATCAGCAGTTTCTCAGACAATAACCTTCATCACTCATCTCTGACAGATTCGATTTAGTCCCTCAAAGTGAAACACTAAGTAACTAGGTCATATTTTCACTAAATACTTGTAGTCTTCCTAACAGAATGCTGTGTTTACCAGCACATATGTCAATACAAAATCACAAAGGTGCAACCTTTGAATTACTAAGGAAGAAATGTGTTTGAAGCCTGGAATGGACAATAGCATGGTCACTGTCATTGGTTGTGGTCATTCTGCTTCTTCCTCTCCTACTCGCATCATACCTTACCTATTATTAACTCTTAAACTTCATTGGCCCCAAGTATCTCTGTTCTTTCTTTTGTCTACCATTCTGGAAAGCTCTTTGTTATGCTTTTATTAGTACCAAGATATAGTTTGGGCTTTTTTGAAGGGTTTTTTTTTTTTTCCTCTCTCTTATAAAATGCAGGAGGAGATAATACGTTCATTTGTATAGGCAGAAAGTCTGTTCATGTTTTAAGTCCCTAAATGCCTCCCTAGGCATTTTAGATATTTTATTGCTTACCCAGAATGCATACACATACCCCTGATATATTAAAAACCTGTAATTATTTATAATATGTCACTTATAGATTAAGATATTGCACAAAGACTGTAAACCTTAGAAATATGCAGTTTGGGGTAACAATATCTAGAATGCAAATTTTATCACAGAATCACAGAATGTTAGGGATTGGAAGGGACCTAGAAGATCATCTAGTCCAACCCCTCTGCCAGAATCACCCAGACCAAGTCACCCAGGAACAGATCCAGGTGGGTCCTGAATGTCTCCAGAGAAGGAGACTCCACAACCTCCCTGGGGAGCCTGTTCCAGAGCTCTGTCACCCTCACTGTGAAAAAGTTTTGCCTTGTGTTTACCCTAAACCTCTTGTGCTCCAGCTTGCTCCCATTGCCTCTTGTCCTGTCATTGGATGACATTGAGAAGAGTCTGGCTCCATCCTCCCTACAGTCACCTTTAACATATTTATCCCCCACTTCTTCCAAATAGCTACAGCAAGACTGATGGTCCAAGTGCTCCTTGGATGGGCCAGTTACTCTAATGAAATGAAGAGTTACAAGGGACAGATTTAACTCATTATTTGAAGACCTACTTAAAAGTTAAGACTGTAATTTAAGCCTCTCACCAACAGTTAAGGTCCAACATCACATAAGCAGACTCCAAGCACAAGGAAGTGTGTGCAAATGCATTGGAAGATTTTGCCCCTGAAGACAGCAGCCAGTGATCAGCCACAGCACCTCCACTGTAGAGTGGTGAGCATATCAAAGCCCAGTGTATGCAGAGTGTCCATGTCTCAGACATACCCATTCCACCCTGCCCCATATGACACCTCGGGCTTCCCTTAAGGGAGGCAGCTGCAGAGTCCCACCCCATTACCAGCTGGAGAGATTAAGTTTTGCAGTGCCAGCACTCCATTCCCATCCCCCCTCCTCCTGCACTAGCAAAAGGCAGCATGTTTGTTATAGTTAGGGCCTTACATTTCTGCGTGTCACAACTCAGAATATGACTCTGCATTGTCTATATGCAAACACATCTTAAACAGATTTTGTTAATTCATTTTTTTTTCCCCTCTGGCTGTGCAATTAATGGAGGAGAAAGTCTATTTCTGTGGGGATGATGTTGGGACAATGTGTACACTGACATATGACAGTGGAGGGGAGTGCTGTTCTTGTCCTCTTGCCCCTCACCTCTCTACTGCCCCAGCAAGCTCTCTCCCCTTCTGCAACACTACGCAGTCTGAACATCATGATTTACAGTGTTGTCCTTGACCTAAGGAAATTGCAGTCACTGGAAACAAAAGATTAAAAAGCAGAAGTAATCAAACAGTTTGCAAAAGATCAACTGGTAAATAATGAAAAGGCTAGGAACATAATTAATGTCTATCAACAGAGCTTTGTGTCAAGAAAAACAAATTTAATTCTTTGATCAGATTACAGGTCAGGATGATAAATGTTGCTGTGTGATATTCTTCAAGATGTTTGAATTTACACAGCATATTCTAATTTTAAATTTAGTACCATACAATATGGAAAAAAAACCCCAGCTGTTAAAATGGATGAAAACTGGCTTACCTAAAATCTCAAGACCAGTAATTTCCTAGGAATTCTGATCACATGGAAGTTCTTCTGTTATTCCAAAAAGAAACCATGATATTCACTATTATTGATCTGAAAATAATTATGCAAGCCACTCCTGATAAAATTTACATATGATGCAATGGTGGAATGAAAAAAAAAAATTTAAATATGAAAATCATAAAAATTAGTTGGTGTCCAAGACATTTGTATAAATACATATTCCGATACAGTCACTTGAAAAATCATACATTTCAGAAAAAGAATGAGGGCTCTACTTACAACATTCTTCTGGAAGGCAATTTGAAAAGAATCTATGGCTCAAAGGTCAACAGGAGTGCTCTCTGTGCAGTACTGTGTCAAGGAGAGCATGTAGAAGGAGACATAATTAGTGGGAGACAGGAGATCTATTTCTGCACAGAGAAATAGCAAGACAGGTACTGGAATAGAGGGTTCACTTTGGTTGTCTGTATGGCTATCATAAAACCAAAGCTATAAAGAAATAAAGATATAGATTAGAAGAGACATAAACCAGTTTGAAATACAAATAAATTGCCTCATAATGAGGTAAATTGAGATCTCAATCTCTTTATATAATTTAAAAGACAATTAAAACCTGATTAAAGTCATCACTATCTTTCCACTGAGAAAATAAAAGTAGTACTAAAAAGTACTTTGAACTACTGAAAAAAGAGTAAGAAGTGATAGTTGGAAACTGAAATTAAAATTAATAAGAGAAAGAAGGAGGCCAATTAAATAAATGTGCAAACAACTTGATAAAGTAATGAGATACAAGATTTATATTCCAGATGTCAATTTATTCTCTGTGGAATATCAGTTTCATCCTGTGGATGTTGAGTGAAAAACACCATCGTGTAATATATAGACAAACAGACTATTTGAATCAGTTATCTCTTCTGTCTTAAATTCTACTGATCAGTTATATATACAGATCAGTTCTGTGTATAGGACTGGGTTTTGATATGTCTTCAGTGACAACCTGAAATCTTTTCCTGGCCTCACCGAAGAAGAAGTATCTTTTCCAAACACGGAGCAGAGGTATTAGATGTGAAAGCAGAAACAACAGCTCATCCATGTAGACCTCCCCTCCTATGGGTCCAGAAGTCAACAGAGCAGAATACACACAGTGCCCAGCACCACCACTTGCTTCACACAGAAATTGTCCTTTTCTAAGTGTACATGTTTCACCAACCCAATATATATTTCGCCAATCAACTCTAAGTGAGAAACCAAAGTCTCAGGGACTAACCAGAAACTTTAGGACTAGACCCACAAACAAATGTCATCTTTCTAGGTAAATACATGTTTGATCGTGTGTTACACATTGCTTACATGAAAACCCAGGAATATATTGGATGTTCCATCCCAACACATTCCAACACTTGCAGATACAGACAAATGAGTTTGAATTGAGGAAAAAATAGTATTTTAGCAATGTGGCTCATTGAAATTTAATATTACAAGCACAGTCATCAGAAATATAAGCACATAAATTAATGTAATTGGACTGTGATCAGGCAAATAGCTAATGAGTTCAACCTCTGACTAACACAAGGGAAGGGATTAGCATTCAGAGCTCTGTTCAGCAAGATTAGGCCACTCTGCTTTTCCATGCTACTACTGAATGCTGTTCAGATTTGTACCATGCCTTTTGTGCAAAAAATAATAAACAAATTAAATGTTTTTCATAAAAGAACAAGGAGAAACTTGTTGTGTACTTCCATTGGGATTGGCTGAGAGTAAAGCACAGAAGCTACTGATTGTAATAAGGATTTGTGTTTCCAGTGAAATCTATAGAAAACCTGGTTCTCCCACGTGATCCCAAAGCAGACTCTGAAAGAAAAACAGAAAAAATGTACAGGGAAAAGGAGATGTTTTCTTCCTGGAGTATAGTGAGTGGAATGCACAGTTATAATACAGGAGGAGGAACAATTAAGTTAAAAGTCTTCTATGAACTTATTCCCTTTGTAGCCTGACACTTGCACCGGCTTTTCTCAGCTGTCTCTATCTTTCATGCATCTTGAGTGAAAAGTCTGGAAAAGATAAATTATTCTGCTTCCCATGAGGAATGGTCTCTGCTATGGTGTAAAAGAATTCAGAGAGATTCATGCAGGGACACAACTCATTTTGCCCAAGAGAAAGGCCATTTGGGGCTCTGAGCAAATAAAATAACTCAGAAATGTGGCAGAGACTATATAATATCTTTCTGATTATATTATTTTTTATAATTATATAATTATATTACTGATTATTTTATTTTTTAGGCACGATCGACTAAGGAACAGCGTTGGGGAGGGCCTCTTCTCTCCAGAAATCACTCCTTGGAGGAGGAATTTGAAAGAGCAAAGGCAGCCGTTGAGGTATTATTTAATTTACTGTTTTCATTTTCAGGTAATGTTCTACACATTTCATCATCATATAGCACAAGTATGGGAGAAAGTTGGACCGTGATTATTTAAAGAAAAAATCTATTTCCTGGAGTTATTAATTTAAAATATCAGTTACTCTCTCCAAAAAAAAAACAAAACAACACAACAAACAAACAAAATTTTTTAAAAGGTTATGAAAATTAGACAGAGAAAACTTCTCAAGTTTCATTTTTATTGCTATAGCAAGTGGGTCAAGAAAACCATATGCTGGCTTCTAGCTAGAAATAGAATTTCTTATTTAAGAAATTAATGTGGTTTGTAGGACTTTTTCATAATATGCTACGGTAAGACTGTGATTTCTACCATGGTTTCTCAGGATCCTATTGCAACCACAAAATTTCTTGTCTCAACACACAAGGCCAAAATGGTACAATAAGTAAATTAGCTGTTTTGAAAACTATACATTGAATGCATTTTCCTCATTTTCCTTGTATTTTCTGAGTGCATTGCTTTTTCCTGATTTTTTTTTTTTTTTAATAAACAACTTCTGCAATGCACAATAGAATTCTTTGATGTCACACACCCTACATATTTGCTTCTGGCAGAAGGGAGCCTTGCTTTCCTAGTGCCACTGCTTAAAATGCTCTCGATATTCCTAATTGCACTGCAGACTGATCGTTAAGGTGGGACATGTTGTGCAATCCGTGATTGAGAGGGGGAATCTGATGATTAACATCTCTGTAGTACATTTAGTGGTTAAGCAAATGATGTCAGTACTCTTGCAATTGCCAGAAGCCGTGTGTGATGGGAATTTCCCAGACATGCAGCAGAAAGAAAAATGAGCCAAGGCCAACAACAGATGACAAAACATTGTTGAATTACTTTATGGAGTAAAGTAAGGAGGAAAATATATTGTAAAAAAAAAAAAAGAAAAGAAAAAAAAAGAAAAAAAGAAAAAAAACAACCCCAAACCTCCATATTAAAAGGTGATTTTGAAGCAACAAAAACAGGTTGTTAAGATGCTTTAATGTAGTCTCAGCTATGAGAAAGAATCTAATTAAATATTTCTCTGTGTAGCTGGCAGTCATTTTTTCTGCTTAAAATAGAAACTTGGACTAGGTAGTTAAAATGTAAAGGAAGTGATTCTTCAAGACCTTACAGAGCAGTTATTTTAATTTGCATATGAAAAGAGTTGAATTTTCATCCTAGCTAAAATGAAGTGTTAAGAAAGCTAGAGTGATTGAAATCAATTGCAGCCCGTCTCAGAGAGATTAGTGCTTTCTTAAGCGGAGAATAGATACAGTTCAAAAAATCATATTTTAAAATGTGGATATTTCTGTAATATTCTTCAACTAGGAAAGCTTCAAGTGGTAAGATTAGCCAGAAACCTGATCAAGAAAAGGAAGTAAATCTCAGGTTCTTTGTGGCCTAGTTCGAAAGGAATTAATTAACAATTCATAAATGAAGACACCAAACTTTATCCTCCACCCAGTATTCACTTTAGAGCTTTGGGAATGGTTTTAAGATATCAAACTTTGAGATTAATGAAGACCTAAGAGGTAATTCTTTCTTAAGAAGGTTTAAAGATGTCTGTGCCATTGGGGAATCTTTTAAAAATAAAGAGGTAAGTAAATTAGCTCTTTTACTACAGGGGGTCCAGATTGACTTGCAGTGATTGGGTGCTTGCAGGCTTTGCTACCCTTTCTGTTTTCCTGGAAAACTGATTTGCTTTTTGCCTCCTCCTTTTGCCATACATGTAAGGGAAGAATAAATAGCCTAAAACCTTCATAATTTCCAGGTGCCATACCAAATATGTTTAATGTGATCTTTCTAATAAGTAGAATTTCACCAGAAATTGGCGGCTTTGATTTTTTTCTCCTTCATTTCAGTATGGGGATTCAGATCCATCCTGTACCTGTATTCTGTTAAAACAATTGTTTTATCATCCACCTTGTAATTATTAATGAGTCAGAATAAAAAATTAAACCAAGTGCAAACCTTCCAACTGAGAAATAGAATGAAAAAAAAAAAAAAGCCATTTTTATATTTTCTTATTCCACATTTCCCTGGCAGAGATTAAACTGCAGATGCCATACTGGTTTTTCAGCTTACACAAAAGAAATTTTGAGCTGTCCTTCTCAGCATCAGTTTATTTACAACACCATGTCACATGAGTCATCTGCGTATAATATATATATTGTAATTTAGCAACAGAACATATTACAGCTAAATTATGTGACAACAGTTGGAAGAAGATTGGTTTCGTTTACTCTTGCCTAGGAAAACAGTCCAAAATCATCAGCTTTGTGGTTCCCATGAACACCAGTTAGAATGCTTTCTGTGCCTACAATGTTCCTGTCTCATTGTTTCAACGTTCCTTTCAGATGTGCCTAAGCCACATTTTAATTGCGATCTAGGAGCTGGAGTCGTTTAGGTGCACTTTATTAATCAACATGAGAATCTTTGCCTTAATATATATATTTTATCACTAATCTTTCCTAAAAAGGCACATTTCAAACTTTGTTTTGAGAAGATATCTGCTAAGGAGATCTTAGGCAGTTAGCACAAAAGTTTAACTTGCTGAATCTTTGAAATTGAATAATATGTTTATGCAGTAATTCAAAGAAAAGACAACCACAAAACCTTTCTTATGCATTGATCAAGAAGGAACATAGCAAATTAATTCTTGGTAGTACAGAGCAAGCAAAATGTTAATCTGAAAGTTATTAAAATAAGTAACTTTAGAAGTTAGCCAGCAATATTCAGAAAGGACACCCCACACCACCCCCTTTCGCTGTATCATAGGAAGTAAAGAGCCTAGAAATATTTTGGCACCCATTTGCTTAACTGCATCAGCATATTTTTAAATACGAAGTGTAAAAATAGCCTTTTTGACAGAATGCAGAATATTCTGCTTGGAAGATGTCAGATGGTACGAACATTTTGCCTTGTTGTCATTCTACTTAACTGCTGCAGATGATCTGAGAAAGTGTTAAATGTGCTCCACTGGTCTGAAAACTTTTCCTATATGTCCAAAGTAATTTTTCAGCATTAAGGTAGCAAAAACATCGACATAATTGGCACCATTCACATAGCAAACAGATGAAAAACAAAACAATTAAAATTAGACCTAGGAGTCTCAATCAGATTTTCAGAAAAACTCAATATTAATTATAACACTCCTACCACTGAAGTAATTGAAAAAAAAGCTACTAATGACAGCTGAAATAGATTTGGGCCTTTAACAAAGACTGTGTAATACTTACAGTCTTCTTCCTCAAAGACATTAAAATGCTCTGCTATTGGCATTCTTATTTGTCATGTCAATATTGTAGCATTTTATCAGGTGTTACAATTGTGCACAATCCAGTTGCTCAATCCAGTTTTGCCATACGAGTTTCAGGAGCCCCACATGCTGGATATACTTCGAAAGCCGTAGCTGGGAGTTAAGACCATTTGGCCCAAACAAGCAAATATTTGCTTACAGTTGCAAAATAACACTTGAGTTCTGGCCTGTGTCCAAGTAGCATATGATGAGTTGAGAGACTCCTTAGCAAAGCAA
This sequence comes from Ceyx melanurus, assembly GCA_024611195.1. NCBI lineage: Eukaryota > Metazoa > Chordata > Aves > Coraciiformes > Alcedinidae > Ceyx > Ceyx melanurus. The sequence goes on along the minus strand of JANHGL010019193.1, from coordinate 44,339 downwards.
CTTTCCCCCCCATTATATTTTTCTTCTACCTTTGACTCAGGACAGATAGACATTAAGTGTGGCTACTTGAATGTCTAGTAACATATTAGCTTTTTAAGTGGAGTATGCATTCAGTGAAGTTCTGTATGAATCATAAATATGTAATTAAGCAGCAGAATTTGATCTTAATAACCCAAAACCATTTATATGCTTGCTTATAATCTTCAGAAATGTGATTTGATGTTTCCAAACCATTGATTCATATGGGGTTTTTTGGGGTGGGGAGGGAAATACAAGCACAAATTCTAATACAAACTCTCATATATATATTAGCTATATAAATTAATCTGTTTTAAAAGGCATTATTATTTACTTCACAGTAGTTTAATATTATTCTGTAGGAAAGGGAGATTTCCAGTCCTTTACCTCATCCTGAATCTCAAAATCACAGCTAGTAAAAACATGGTCAAGTAATTTTTTCTTCAATGCAGCGCAGATTTGCACTGAATGCAAAACAGTTGAAGGAGACATCTGTTGAACAGGATAGTTTAATGGATTCAAATGCCTCTGGTCATGGCTGATAAGAGTAAAAGGAGGAGTGATCTCATTCATTATCCTGGCTTTTTCAAACCCTGAATGGACAATTCAGCACATTCTCACAACTATTTAAAAGACTATTTCCTTCAAATTTGAAATGAAAGCAAATGTTGAAACTGTGAAAGTTGTGTAACAGAGTTGTCAAGTCCTTTTCTACTAGAAAGAGTGAAACCTCTTCTCCAGGACTGAATGATTCACATTCATTGCCCAGTCCACAGAACATATAGCAGGTACTGTAGGTACTGTCACAGATTCAATCTTTGCATAATTCAAACGACTCAGAGTCTCCTAGAAGACAGTGCTGGCTGTCAAAAGGCACATGCTGCAATAAGCCAAAGGTTATGTTAGATTTCTAGAGAAGGAACGCACCTCCCCCTTTGCAGAGACCCTTAGGATTTAGAGCAACCACACCCTCTGTTAGCCGGTGCAAATCCTCCTAATCCTTCACACCTCGTCTCAAATGTTCTCGCTGCTGTCTCCTTCTAGACACAGCAACAGCCTATGCTTCCCTTTTCTCAGTCCCTAAGGAGGGCTTCAGCAAGTCAGGCAACCACAGACTGAACTCAGCTTGTTTTTGCAAATCATGCCTAGCTGTGCTGTGTAGCTGTAGCAAAGAGGTCAGTTTTGGCATGAAGATTCAGACAGAGCTATCTGGACCACTTTATAAAACCTTCTGCCTCAGTAGAATTATCTGTGCTGTTGTCTTTAACAAAATGAGAAGCTGTGCCCTCAGTAGTCTCAGTTCACTAATGTTCTGACTATGACCTTGTAAAACTGGAGAACTTTGCAATGGCTTGTAGTGCTGAACAAACATGGAACTGCTTTTTAGGATGACTATGTGTGGAGGCTGAAATAATAGCACCTTAACTTGGATTCTCCCATCTTCCTTTTTCAATCCTGTTTCTTGGCACCATTTTTCTAGTAGCTACAGTGGTTCCCTCATCCTAGTTGTTACACATCCTAAATTTCATTCCTGTTTCATCACTTCTGTTCCTCTTCTACATGCATTTTTCCCCTCTTGTATTTGAGCTGAATGTTAATCTTCCTGTACAATTTCTATAATCTCTTAAAGATTCCTCTCACCGTATATATCACAGTATATGATGCAATATTAAGATTTGGGTCAAAAAGCCCCATTTGTACTCATTCACTTGTGTAAACAACCTCTGCCTAAGCTTTGTGATTAGTCTTTTATATAGTTTTAAACAATTCTAAATATACCAAAGTGGGATTCCTGTTCATTTTTAAACTGTTTTATCTATTGTTATTCTTTAGCAAGTTTGTTTAGCTGATTTTTTTCTTTTTTTTTTTCTTTTTTTTTTTCTTTTTTTTTTAGCCAAGGACTAGAAGCATTCATTTCCTACAAATTTTATGTAAAATTTTGCTGTTAGCATCAATAAGATGCAGTGTAAGCTGCTGAAAATCCTACTTCAAATAGAACATACACTGCCTCTCAGATAAAGAGTTTTCTGTTGACAAAATACATTCCAATATAAGAGATGAAATTTAATTATATGGAATTCCCAAAATGAGCTGCAGTATCAGTCAGTATGATTATTAACAGAATTAATGCTGCTCAGCAAAATCGTCAGACTCAGACTACTGGCAGAAATAAATTAAAAGCTTACTATTTTATTTGAAAGTTTTGTTGTCACTTTTCTACTCGTTTTTCCTCTTTCTAGTCAGACACGGAGTTTTGGGATAAAATGCAAGCAGAATGGGAAGAAATGGCTCGCAGAAACTGGATTTCAGAGAACCAGGAAGCACCAGGGCAAGTCACCATCTCAACCATCGAGAAGGTACCACAAAGTTGTTTAATACAGTACATACTTCCTGTGAAACTTTGAGATTAGCCTCAGCTACTCAAGTGAACCCATGAAAACTCTTTGGGCATGGAAGCTAATTTCACCCCAAAGAGCTCATCCTTTTTAAGTGTCTGTGAGCAGGGTAGACTAAAAAGACATTCCCATAGCAAGAATACATTTCAACTTGCACACTGCCTGAATTCAGCCTAAAGGATCATGAAGCAAACTGCTGGTTTATGGGCACTTTTTGAAGATGGGCACTTAAGGAAGGCAACAAATAAAAAATCTGGGCTGGTACATTCAAACACTATTGAAGATTGAACTGATAGAGATTCTGTCTTTATTCTTCATTCTCTGCAAGTTTTACTTCAAATTATATTATGTAGCCTGCACCTTTATACTGCAGTGGCAGTAAGAGAGAAAAAAAAAAAACAACAAAATTTAAAGAAATTCTAAAATAAACTCAAATGCTTGCAACACTGCCCTGAATCTTGAAGGTTAATTGAAGATTTCAGGGTATTAACTGAATCAGGCATCAGGTTACAAGCACTTCAGGGAGTCAACTGCTCACCGTGTGCTCTTTACTATCAAATTGGATGTGCTGGGCTCACACTAGGTTCAGTTCTGCTCTTACTGAAGGCACTGTGAGTTGTTGACATTATTTTTGATGGGAGCAAGAGCGCCCAACATCAGTACCAGTATGTATAACTTCAGAGCTAAAGTAAAAATAAAGAGAGCAATAACAAAGGTTGAGTGATGATGATTTGTTTTACACTATTTGTCATTGAAATTTCATGGAGGAGCTCATACTGTTTTCACAGAACAAAAGATGTTTACATCCAGCTGGAAAACAGTGAGTCATTTAAATGTACAGAGTTGCCATTCCTTGCTAGAGTGCTTCATCATGGGCCCATTATCTCTGTTCTCCAGGGTTATTATTTCCACACTGAGAATCCCTTCAAAGACTGGCCTGGTGCTTTTGAGGAAGGACTGAAAAAAATGAAAGAAGGTGACCTGCCAGTTACAATCTTATACCTGGAGGCTGCTATTCTACAGGAACCCAATGATGCAGAGGTATTCGCTCATGTGCCTTTTACTGATAAAGGAAAAGGAGACTCCCTTTAGCATGCAATGGTTTCAGGGCCCAAACCTTTGTTAGTAATGACTGACAGAAGCAGACTGAAGGGTGGGTTTGAAATAGTGTATGCTTTGAAAGAGATAAAGACAAGCTCTTTGTAAGATGAGAATCTATTTTTGGAAGTACATTATTTCTAAGTTGTCATTTAAAAGCATTCAAAAGAGACAATATTTCAAAGCTTTCCTTCTTTTCCTGTTATTTTCAAACTAACTTTTAAACGTTGCTATTGAAAATATGAACATTCTTGATTAAGCAAGGTTGACAACGTTTTAAAATTTGTATCAATTTCTGCAATATTGATTTTTTCAATGAGTATATCAAGTTTGTTTTCTGTGAAACATTAAAAATATGTACATTGTATGTCTCTGAATCTATTGCTACATTAAATTAAGCAACACTATTTCGAAAAGCAGTGAGAATCCCGAGATTCTCTAGAATCCCTTAAACCTGTATAATGTAACTGTTATTCACTGTTTTTCATAAAATTCTAGTAACATTTAAATTGTATAGTAACTCAAGTTGAAGAAATCAGATATTCACTGCATTGCATTGTACAAGGCAAGCAAGCAGTAGAAAAATCTGTATTGCTGGACAGATGTGCATTTTTTATTCACCCTGCTGCTTAACAGCAGTATTAGTTGTAACTCTGCTTGCAAATGGGTATAAACAACAAAATAACATAATGCTAATTATTCTTGCAGGCCTGGCAGTTCCTGGGCATAACACAGGCAGAGAATGAAAATGAGCAGGCAGCCATTGTCGCCCTCCAAAGGTAGATAAAGAGAATTGCTAAATAAGGGGGTCTAATGAGTATTGGGTAATGGTGCCCTAGGTATTTTTGGCATCACACTTACCTTGTAACATAAAGTATCTATTTAATTAAGTAAAGCGTTGACAGAGAAATCCTCAGAGGTATGACTAGTGATAAATATTTCTGTTCTGTTAAATAAGTACAATATTTAATCTAGTAGTTACTCTAGAGCAGTTGCACAAAAGAAAAGTTACATGACAGATATTAATATATAAATATATTGCAAATATAATAATGCAAATAAAGTCCCTTTTTAATATTCTAGCTACTTGGCATGTTTTCTGCAGCTTGTCCTTTAATGAAGAGGTTTTCTTAATTGCAATGAGCTCCTTTCAGCTGATGAACACTAAACTGAAAACATTTTTAAGTTGATAGAGATGTGAAGACTGTGGTATGCTTCTATGTAAAGTGTCAGTTCCAAAATATCAGCATTACAATTCCCTTTCTGTATCTGGTTTTCATATTTCCATTTGAAGCAAATCCCTTCTCCACAATCAACTGCATTAGCAATGTTCACCATCAGGTCTTTTCAGCTTAAGGATGCTCTAACTTTTTTATATGTAACTTATCAGCTTTCCTGGATACAAATCCAAGGGATTGCCTGGTTTAGGGCTTGCTCATCCCTGCAATTTTGAAACAAGCAACAGTGATGTTCACTAAGTAGAATAGATTCTGCTTTCAGTCAGTGGATATAAAGACTACGTGAGTTGGTTTCTACAGTTTTGTCAAGGAAAAAGAAAGAGATACAAAAATTCAGGGTGTCTGAAAAGTTTCATAGGGATGAGATAAATTGCGGTTTAAAAATATTTTTTATATAGCTGCAAACGCTATTAAACTGTCAATTTGAATTTACATAAATCTTCCCTTCTGTGATTTGTTTACTAGCTAGAGACTATTAAAAAAGTATTTACCAACATCTAATCATAACCCAAAAGAAGAAAACAAAACTTCTATGCATACATTTATGCACACGTGTATGCAAAGCAATGCGTATGCACGTTTGTATACATGTACATAATGCATTTAGCACCAAAGATAAGACAAAGTCCCTTCTTTAAAAGTATTATTAGGTAGATCTTCACATAGATTATTTTGGAAGAGTTGAAGAGTTGTGCTTGGCTAAAAAAATACCTCAATATATTTTTATTTTCTGCCTAGGTGCTTGGAACTACAGCCAAACAACCTAAAAGCTCTGATGGCCCTGGCTGTAAGTTATACTAACACTGGCCATCAACAAGAAGCCTATCAAGCCCTAAGAAACTGGATAAAGCAAAATCCAAAATACAAGTATATAGTGAAAAGCAAAAAAGGGTCCCCAGCACTTACCAGGAGAATGTCTAAGACATCAGACGAAAGGTAAATGCAATGTAAATCCTGATGGTGGTAAGTGTAATGACTTCACTAGATACAACAGTGCATGCACTGCCCCTTGACTCTGTAGAAGTCCAGCTTGTTCCATATGGTGGGAGACTCGGTGGCTCTAGTGGCAGGAGTGGGAAGCCAACACAGGACATCTTATGTTTTACCTGTGTCACTAACAAGCCCTGAGTTGACAAGATAATTTAGTATAAGCAAAAATTAAATATGTAAGTTTTGCTTAATTGATAACTATTTTATTCTACTTTGGCCTCATCCCACTGTCATCTGGTGGTGTCAGTGCAAAGGTTTTATGAAACCTGAAATGGGTACATAAGTTTTAAATTTTGGCATGTTTCTTCAGGGGTCTTGGATAATTACTTGATATATTCCTCTTAAGAATGACTGCTATTTTTGCCAGTAAACACTTTTACTTCTGAGAAACTCGTGCAATTTTAATATTTTTAATAAGCCTTCATGTTATCTCACTTGGGTTCATAGCTGCACTTTAACTACATAGAATCATCAAATCATTTAGTTTGGAAAAGACCTTTAAAGATCATAAAGTCCAACTGTTAACCCAGCACTACCAAGCCCACCACTAAACCATGTCACTCAGCACCTCCTCTATGCATCTTTGAAATAAATCCAGGGATGGTAACACCACCACTTTCCTGGGCATCTCATTCCAATGCTTGACAACCCTTATGGTGAAGAAAGTGTTCTTAATACCCAATATAAACCTTCCCTGATGCAACTTGAGGCCATTTCTTCTTGTCCTGTCAGTCATTACTATGAAGAGACTGACCCTCAGCTGGCTCCAAACTTCTTTCAGATAGTTGCAGAGAGTGGTAAGGTCTCCCCTGAGCCTCCTTTTCTCCAAGCTAAACAAACCCAGTTCCCTCATCTCCTCCTCACAGAACCTGTTCTCTTCATTATATAGGTAAACATCATTACCTAGGTGAACTTTTTTATTCCAGACACAAGTTTATAACAACATCTGGAAGTAAGTCTTCACCATGATGAAGCTGAAGAAGCTTAATTTCAAATTTTAAGAGTACATCACTTGCATCCACTACAAAGACTTTCATTTCTGGCCATGTAATCAATATTGAAGTATTTGTAAAAAAAAAGTAAAGTGGAACTTTAAGTTATTTTTCACTCTTGTCTAGCTCATTACTTGAAGAAGTAAAGGATTTGTACCTGGAGGCTGCTCACCAGAATGGAGATATGATAGACCCTGACTTGCAGACGGGGCTTGGAGTTCTTTTTCACCTGAATGGAGAATTTAACAGAGCAATAGATGCATTTAGTGCTGCTTTAACTGTTCGGCCAGAGGTACATTTTATGCTTTTACATTTTCAAGGATTTAGCTTTACAGGCTATTTTCTTCCTCCCCTCTAGATCAAGCTAATATTAATGAGATGTCGCTTCAGCCATTAAGATTTTAATAACCGAAATAGAAAAGTTAATTACAAAACAGCCCCATTTAGAAGCAGATTTATATGGGTCCGGTTTCTAGCTGTGTGATGATTAATTGCAGCAGTTATATAAAGATGCCCATAATCATGAGTCAGAACCTCACATTCCATGTCAATTAAAAGAAGACACACTATGGTTATTTTCCTGCAGCCCTCCTAGCTTTACAATAAAAAATAAGCTATTGTGTTCCATCTTTCACACCTACAGTAGAAAACTCTTGTTTTCACCAGGACTATACATTATGGAACCGTCTTGGAGCAACCTTGGCAAATGGGGATCGAAGTGAAGAAGCTGTTGAGGCCTATACACGTGCTTTAGAAATACAACCTGGCTTCATTAGATCCAGGTACAACTTGGGGATAAGCTGCATCAACCTAGGGGCATACAGGTAAGTTATAAAAATGTGGAAACAAAGTAGTCGGGGATCATAACTACCAAGTCAAAATTAATTTGCTAGCTAGGGTTATTGAAGAAAAAAACCAAAAATAAAAAGCCAAAAACAAAACAATCAACCAACCAAATCAGAATATAGCTACATAATCTCAGCTACTGTAATAAATTACAACATTTTATAAAGTACTAACAAAGCAATGATGCTTCTCTTATTCCACAAATTCAACATAACTACTGTATGTCCATCAAAAGAAAACTCTCATTCAGCAAGCTGCTTAAGCATTTTTTTAAGTCTAAGTGTTCTTATAATCAGTCAGATTGTTCTCACATTTGAACTTAGTCCTATGCTTAGGAGTTTTTGCCAAAAGAAAAACAGAAGAGCCTGCCTTTAGAAGGGAAACTTTAGTTAAACTGACTGAAGTAGTCAATGCCACCAAAACCACTTCTGGTACATACTTCAGGAAGCAAGGGTGAAATTCCAGGCTCCCACCTCTCATCTTAAACCAGTTAAGATGAAGAGGAGCTACAAAACAATGAAGACAATAACCTCAGGTGTATGAAAAAAATGAGCTCTCCGTTACCACAGAACACATCCTCTTGTTTAAAGGAAATCAAGAGTAACAAAGTGACACCAATGAACTGCATCATAATATAATACACTCAAATCCAGCACAGAACTTTAGAAAGTTTCAATCTAATTGTTAAGCAAATTATATTGCTTGTTTCTTTTTTCTTCTCCCCTACAGAGAGGCTGTCAGCAATTTTCTCACTGCTCTCAGTTTGCAAAGAAAGAGCAGGAATCAACAACAGGTTCCCCACCCTGCTCTATCAGGCAATATTTGGGCAGCACTTCGGATTGCTCTGTCTATGATGGACCAGCCAGAACTATTTCAAGCTGCCAATGTGGGTGATCTAGACATTCTGCTAAGAGCTTTTAATCTAGAGCCGTAAATAATAAGCATTCATAAATTGATTAAATTGTATTGGGAAACAGAGAACTCTTTTGTTACTCATCTCAAAATGACAACATTTTCCAAAAGATCACAGCTGTAGATCAGTAGGGGAATTCTCTTGGACATTATTCAAAAAGGAGAAAGTTCAAAAGCACAAAATGTTGTAAATAAATTCAAAATCAGTGGATTGAAATGAGCTGCAACTAATCTGACAAAGCCCTGAACTAAATGAAATAACTATTTCTGAAGAACCTTCATCCCATGCAAGCTATAGCTCGCTATATATACACAGCTATACAAAGAAAAAGATATCGAGGACATACCTAGATAATCATTATTGCACATTAGAATGGCAAGCAATGCATCTAGGGAACCTGCTTAGAAACTCTTCTCACTATGCTGACATCACTTTGCCCTACAACATGGAAATCCTGTCCTTTGGTTCTTTCGTTTAAAAGTTTTCTCTCAATCTATCTTCAACAAATCTCTGAAAATAGATGCATGCGAAAGTGATGTATTTTGGTTTTAATATATTTATTAGTTGGCAGTCAAGGCATTTTTTGCTTCAAAAGATACCTTGATTAAATCGGGCCAAATTCTGCAAGCTCATAAAGCTGTAACCCATGTGCAATGTTAAGGGGATGGCTGTCTATTGGACTAGGCCACATACACATGGGAAGGCCAAGTGTTGCCAGCAGAAGTGTCAGTTTACACTAGAATTGTTGCTGTTTAAACCAGCTATTCCTGATCTTGGACAAAGTATGTCTATTGCAAAGAGCTCAGAGCAGGATCTGCACCAATCTATGTACTTACGCACTTTAAACTTTTTGTAAAATAATGCTATGCTTTTATTTTAGTTACTAAGATCAGAATGTATAGGATTGACTTGTTGGCATAAAGGACCAAATATTTCCTGAAAAATGATGAGAGGGTTTTTGGTGTTCTTATGTTTAAAAACCACAAATACAGTATAAACTGCAATATCTATTATAAAGATTGTTCTATTATGCATCCATCAGGTACTATACACATACCTGCATGTGCATGCACATACATGTTATATGTGAATTATGTCATTTCAGACCATAATAAGCCACAGATTTTCACTGCACATAAAGAAAAGTCTTTGTAGGTGTTAGTGCCTGCAGACCATGCTCAAGGGAAAATTTTCCCTGAAAAAAAAAGCAGTCTAGATAATGTTTATAAGACTACGATTTGATCCTGCTGTTGTGACAAGTAGAAGCAGGAGTCTCAGTGACCTCTATCATAACAGACTAAATCCTTAGGTAACATCAGCATTTGTAGCTGCTTAAAAATGTATGTATGTGTGTGTGTGCGCATGTGTGTACACACACACACACACATTCTTACTTTTTCCTGATTGGATGAATGGGGAACAGTACTGAAGACAGTACACAGCCAGATGATGAGAGGAGTGATTTGGCTACAGTCAAATACATTTAGCTCAAGGTGAGTGTGTCAATCAAAGACAGGAACAGACATTTTTTAAGGAGGTAATTCTCAGTTGCTGATATTTGTAATACTTTTCTGAAATAGTGAAAGACAAAAAGTGTAATTAGATGGCTACTCTGTTGATTTGTGGCCAGGAATTCAATGTTCAGGGTAGTCATTGGAATGTGTTAAAGTCTGACAAAAAGTTCATTTCCTATTATCAGCATTAAAAGGAATTCAGCTCAATCTGCTGGATAAAAAAAAAAAATTAATTGCATAGATCACACAGTAAGAAGTTCTGTGGGAATTGGACAGCTTCACCAGTACAAACAAAGTTTCTTGCAGCTGTCTGTTATTTTGAGCAACCACTTCAAGGAAAATTCCATGGAAGACAGTGTAATCAATGCATCTAATCACCAACTATAGTTTGTTAAATAAAAATAATCAGTTCTCATTAAAAAATAACCCCTCACTGTCTCCAGGGAATAGAGGTGCTGAAACAGTTACAATATTTTTTAGTAATGCTTTATTATTTGTTTATATATATATATTCCTTTATATTCCTGCTTATCAAGTGTTCCATAACTTTCTCTAAGAATTGGCATGTTAGCTAAACGGGCTGCTGTATGCATATCTGCTGACAACAGTTTGCTCTTTTGCTTTGACAGAGATGTGTGATGACAGCTCTTTATTGATAAGGCAGAGCAGAAGGCGCAGTGCAATTGAATCTAGAAAGTGATAAGAGGGAAGGGAGGCAGCTTTGAGAAAAGGCTGTAAAGCAAAGGCATATGTGCTTGCTTGATGCCCTGCCATCACACAAGTTCTCCTACAATATCCTCTGTACTGTGGTGTAGAATAATCAGTGCTTATCCAGATTAATTGTTCAGGAGCTTTATTTTTCTACCCTTCAAATTAAACAAAAGACTTAACTGCTTGACTTCTCAGAATCAGAAGAACAAGGGGCATCTGATACTGATGGCAATTCAGTAAGCCTCTTCTAGCATGGGTAACACAGCAATTCTGTTAGGAAAACCCAAAGCAACCCCCAGCCTCCCCAGAAAGAACAAAGTAGGTACTTTTTGATTTATCCTGGGATACACTGCTCAAAACTGCATTCATCTGCGGGTAGATGTCCACACCCACATGACTGTTACGAGGACAGTTATGTAAGCCTAGAGACAAGACACTGGGGTCGAACTGTGCCTTGCAAGGGGACAGCCAGGCCCCCAGCTCATCACAAGCACTGCAGTTCTGCCATATGGGATGAGGCTACAAGGCCTGGCCAAAGAGATTGTGCTCTCCTGGAGATTATCCCATCTGTGTTCTTCTGGTTAAGACAGCCTGTGGACAGTTAACCACATGCCACTGACCGAGACACTGTGGGAAAGAGCGACCAAAGCAGACAGACTTACTGGGGAGGTGGCACAGCTGCTTGTACTAAACACCAGTTCTGGCCTGGACTGTATGGGAGAGTGGCGAGTGGCTGAGCTCACCTAACAGATCAGGCTCAACAGCTCCTGGAACTCTGGGGGACTTCTTCAATATCCTGGGCTTTATCCTCCTGTAGCCCCCACTGCCAAGCACTGTCAATGCAGGAGACAGAATCAGATACAGCTTTGATCTGACCTCCTCACGGTGTTTCTTAATCACTCAGTTGCAAGCATGTATGTTTGCCTGAAACAGCAAGAGGAAACATGTGAGGAGGCTGCAGCATATTAACACCCTGAGGAGGAAATTCATCTACTCTTACTTCTAACCAAGCATGAGAAAGGATAAATAAGGCGGCTGCTGAGCAGTAACAGATTGAGCCTGAAAGTGAGAGACAGAGAATCTGGGTCCTGTTCTCAGTGATCCCTGTGCACTCGACCAAGTCAAAACCTTCTGCCATCCCTGACTTGCCCAGGTGTGCAAGGAAGGAAGATGGGCAAATAACAGCCATTGTATGTGATGGCATTACTTAAGAGCAGAGGAGTGCTGTTGCTTCACAGACTGCATGGATGAGGTCATCACTTGTGTAAATGGACAGGTAACACACGGTCTAGGTAAGGAACCAGTTTCATACAGAGACTAACAATTTCAGCAGAGAAGAGACTCAGACACTTCAGGATAACAGCTGTACAGCATCTATGTGGTGATGTCAAATTAGAGTGTTGCAATGTGTTATCATCATCTCCCACCAGTTTCCCCTTCTTGTTACTCCCTTCTTTCTCCAGAGGTGATTTATCACTGCCAGGTAATTGACTTCAAGTTTGAGTCTTTTTTTCTATTTTATATTTCATGCAATTAAAAAATTATTTCCTAAACCTAGCTTTCAGGTGTCCCTCTCCTCTGCAAGGATTTATGAATATTTACAGCCTGTAAGTCTGATCCATCAAGCTGCTAAACTCTGAAGGTCTGTAGTCTTCACAGAAGTGCTGAGCACTTTGCATGATCAGCTCATGTGCACGTACAGAGTTACTGAACAAGGGCTGACCTCTGATGCAACTGCACATGCTGAACAGGCACTGAAACCAAATGGGTTATTTAGCAAGTGAGGTTTTGCAACGAAAGAAAAAGACTCACTTCTTACTTATCTCTAGAAACTAATAACTCTAGAAACTGCGTTGCAATAGATTGGTTTATGTCCATTTCAAGAATCCATTTACTTTTGAGGCAAACATATGCATATATCTGCATCTGATGGTCTTTTCTTATGATCTGATAAATCATAACACTTGTAAAAATACCGAAGGGGAGGTTCAAATGTCAAAATGTCACATGACAATATTGCATGTGACTACATTAATAACCACACTAAAATATTAACACAAAGCATGCAGAAATGCTACTAGAGTATATGCTTACAGAATGCATGCAGAAGGCCCACACCTAGGGTATTGTTAAATTATTGATTGGTATCTTCTATAGAATATTTTTAAAATACTTTGCATCTGCCAAACTCAGACCAGTTCATGTTATTTCAAACAGATAAGACCAAATGCAAAGCCCCTTTTAAATCCCATCCTCAGAAATCACTTTACCTTCTGGACTTCATACTTGCTTCAAGTGTTTAATCAATGACAATGTTCAGCAATAGCTTTTGCAGACACATTTAGTATCCTCTTATGAATTAAAAAGCTAAATATGCACAGCTTCCACAGTGAAGCTGTGTGTTCTACTCCAGTCTAAAGCAGATAGCATCAACCCAGACAGAAAGATTTCCAGAACCAGTGAAATAACCATTGCCCCAGTCTATGCTTATCACTGCCAGGCTTTTCAAACTAGCCCACTAGCTTTGAAGGCAGCTCGGTGTCTGACTATCTTGCTTGAAATATACACAGATGTAAAACTTCACAGGATCATTATATGCAGCATCCATGGATTTCAGCTGCAGACAACTCAGCAGAAACCTTAGAACATCAAGTTAAGCATGAAGAGCTAATGAGCCGATTTAGAAAGCTTGGGCCTGGGTATCAGATGAAAAGGAGGATCCTGACAATACCCAGAGATCAGTTAGGTGATCCTAGGAACGTCCATAGATCATGGGCCTTTGTAACACAAAAACCATGACAGAAATAACAACTGTAACAATTACTGGCAGCCACAGAGGCAAAGCCTGAGGCCTAAATCAATCTCTGTTGGATACAGTGTGAATTAGAGTGAAACAGAAATTGGTTGTAAATCTCTTTTGCTCAAATGTGCATCTGCAAAATGAGACATATTAGTTGCTTCGCATGAATAACCTGCACAGCTGAAAAACTGAGATTTCTGGTCACCAGTGTCGTCAGCTTAGCAGTCTGTACAGTGAATTTCTATAATAAATGTTTATAAAATACCAATATTGAATATTCACAGATAAACATGATAGACATATACACTGCACGTTGCAAAAACAATGGTGGGTATGCAATACACTATTATCTGCATTCAAACCTCATCTAGGCTAGAAATCAGATTCCTTCATTACAGTTCTACTGGTCTGGGACTGGTGAAATCAGAGAAGAAAAGTGACATGCATGAAGAGATCACTGACACTTTGAACAAACCTAAGCAAAATGAAAAACAAACATGTCACAGAATCCAGAGCAAGTTTCAGAGCTTCAGCCTATAAGGTAATAGGTATTAGGCATCAGAAAGAGAGAGAAGGAATCTAAATTTTCCTAAAATAAGCTGTAACTTTACAAATGCTTACACATGTGACAGCTCATTGAGCAAGCTTGCATGGTCAAGACTTAATGTGCTTTGATCTTTTTTCCCCTTCCACATTTACAGAATGCCATTGACATTGGCTACACCTTTAATTTAATTACCCTTTTTAATATCAGTAATCTATTGTAAATTCAGAAAAATCAAAACATTTATAAATATATTTTATATATCAGAGTATAACATATCTAGAGTAAAATAAAAATATATAGTTTTGAGAGGCATTCTGTGCGGCTTCTTCTATATGCTGTAAACTCTTTGAAAACCTTTGCAATTTTGCATCAGTTTTTTTGGCTTTATTTTTAAGCCAACATACAGGAAAGAAGAGATTACAGGGTTGGCAGATACTTTCGCCTGTGCCATCTGCAGAGCCCTGATGCTGCAAAGACGTACATTGCCCACTTAACTTTTTGTGTTGCTAGTTAAGTGTTAGTGCAAGGCCTGGCAGCCAAGTGGGTGGTGGATGCAGGGCCGGGAGTTCAGCCCTACTCCTGAATGTTTACATTCCACTACAAAGGTTCATATTAACCCAGATGGAGAACCTGAGCGGAGCAAAAGATTCGTTTCTTACTACAGGTAACTTTGCCTCTGTATACTTAGTGCATTATCAGCTGTGTATAATATTAAACACAGACTTGTAGTTTACTGATGCTTTAATTTGATGTTTCCTTGCACTGCTGTTTAGAATATTCTATCTCCTCAGAAATGAGCGATGCGCATACTGGATGTGTTAAGTTTATTAAGGTCATAGATGACTATTTGCAGAGCACCACATTTAATGTAGTATTTTTGTACTGTAATGGAAGCATGCCTTCCTCGGGTCCTTTTCCACATATTGGATTTATTTACCTGTATTTATATCTGTGCAATTTTTAAATATGTTTTAAAAATAAACTTTGTCTGTGGCTTCAAATATTTCAAAATCTCTTTTCAATTTGAAAATGGTGTTAACTATAATTATTTGAGGTGAAAGGAGGGACCTACTTCAACTGAAATAAAGGATTTTTTTTTGTAATGAGGTCGTCTATTGTTTACAACGTTAATGTGTTTCTCTGCTTAAAAATTAAGCCCAGAAGATGCATTTTTCATTACTGTTTTTCAAAAATGAATCATTACTCCAATGTAGAGCTATTTTTTTGTAATTTATTTTTATTTCAATATATTAATCAATTATACTTACAACTGGAATTTATACTAGCAGAGGTCTGGCCCAAAAGATGTTGCACATACCCTACACTAAAGAAGAAAAGGGAACAGACACTAAAACCACATTAGTGCTTAGGATGCAAGTAATATGTGCTCTTGGCACTTTTGCCAGGCAATGTTAATTTTTAGTTCTTGCTGCTTGAATGTACCCACAAATCAGCAGCAGGAACACCCTTGAGTTAGGTGCTCTTTAGCAAAGACAGACCTTGGGATAAATGGGAGAAACACATTACTATCGAATGCTGTATGCAAAACTGCTCAAAAAAGTATGAAAATGAAGTCAACTCCACACCAGCACTCAGGCATGCATCTGTCTTCAATATTTTATGGCATTCTTCTTTCACCAGAGCTGTCAGTGCAGCCCTTGGTCACATCACGCTGGTAGCACACCTGAGGGATGGAGAGGTGGTACTGCCCATTTTAGTGAGGGAGAGCAGGGGAAGAGTTCTCAGTTACCTAATACTGCCTTCCACAAGCTGTCTGCAGAAGTTATCAGGTACAAATCCTACACAGAAAATTCTTGCATAAAGTCTGAACAGAGCCCTACCTTGCACAAGCAGCCATGTTATCCTACCTCTTCCCGTTGCTACAAGTGCTGGGACCACAGTGCAGTGTTACCTGCCACAGCCACAAAGAACATCTGCAATAGAAAAGAAACCAAAACAGATTATTAAATTTGGACTTCAGGAGCTGAACCATCTTTAACCTTTTATATTTACCATTCAATGCTTTACATGGTCTTCTACATCTACGTCAGGCTGTGTCGCAGCCTGGCAGGTTTGCCTCTTACCACAGTTGCCAGTCCCACAGTCCTATAAAGAGAAGGTTGCCATCCCTCAGTCTGCTTTTATGGCCTATACTTGCATCCACCGAAGAGTCACGGTGGTCACACTATGTAAAGCCTGTACACGTGGGGAAAATGTGTAAAAAACTTCTTTAGGTAACATTTCAAAATGAATTTTAAGAATTATAAACCAAGATAAAGCAGCAATTTCAGGTTAAAATGACAACACCCATATGAGTATTGTCAATTCTTGGTTCAAATACGTCAATCATCTTAAGAGTTAAAAAAACCCAAACAAACAAGTCCTATTTAATTTTTTTTCCATGTTTTATAACCACACAGGGCTTGAGGATTTTTTTCACCCATAGAAGTGCCAGACATCACAAAAAAAATTGAGACTCTCACAACCTTTAGTCCCCAATGCAGGTTAAGTAAAGCATCAAACATGACCACAAAGAGTAAGAAAAGAGGCCGTATCAAAGCACACTCCATCTATTCCTCTTCAGATAAGAAAGAAAGAAAGAAAAATCCACAAAGTCACAAGATGTGAGAATATTTCTTTTTAATTTAAAACAGTTGCAACAATGTCATTCACAACCTTTCCCATCTCAGGCAAATACTCTCCAAAAAGTTAACAGTGCTTCAAGCAAACAATTCTGAATGGTGCAAAGTAAACCAGTACAGACACTTCCAGGATACAACAGTAAAACCCCCAAAGAATGAATAGAAATCTCAGCCTTGAAGGTAGGAAGGGTGATGGGAAAAGAATAAAAATGTCCAGTTACATATTTTGCATAGTCTTTCACTGCATGAAAACCATAAAGATAAGAACAGCTGCTGACAGGATGGAGAACAAAAGGAATGAATTGTAGATGCTTCTAAAACAATCTAACGAGCTCTGTATCTGTATTCTGAATGTGTGCTCTGACCCAGTAGAGGCTGACTGAAAAAAACTTGACCGATAATACTACTTATTACAAGTAGTAGTAGTCCAGAAAAAGCTAGACTTGTTTTTTAAACCATGACTTTGAATAAATTAAAATTTTATCCCAATTATATTTTAGCTAGTAAGATTAAACAGGAGTTTGTGTCTACATGTATTTTGGAGACTGAAGATTGTGACTCAGAAGGAAGGATCTATTGAATCCAGCATACTGCTAGGAAGGAGAGAAGAAAAAAGAAAACAAAACAAAATAAAAGTTGTTTCAATTCCTTCTATTCTCTTAACCTACATGTATCATACCAAAAAAGTAAAAATCGATCAAAAAAATATGAGCATTATTTGTTCATATTAATTATAAATAATATAATTCTCAAGTTAGATTGTCTCAAACAGCTCTCAGAAAAAAAGTGATTTTTCTTCATCCCTTTTTTATCAAGGAGGTCTGGCACACCTAACCCCCCAGAAGCTATCATAGTACCCAGACATATGGAGTTTCCCCATCAGTCACTGCCCAGGTTGTGCACTGAGGCCCAGCCCAGCACTATTAAGTGCAGAGAAATTTTAGCACGCAAGACCTGATTAATTACTCATCTATTCAGTACAGTCTGTTTGAGCATGGCTTCTGCAAGCTGAAATTTAAAAAAACCCAAGTTCTAAGATAAAAACTACTCTCGCCCACATTAGGCTGAATAGTCAAGAGTTTACATTCTGCTCCTCCAGATTTGTGTGCCTCACACCTATCCTGTCACAAAAGTGAGATGACTTAAATGGACATTTGAAGAAGAAGTGAAGCCACTTTTTTGGGAAGGAATAAAATAACAGCTGAAGAACTTTTAATGTATTTTCAAGTGCTAAATTTCTTAAGTTTCAAAAGCCTTTTCCCTAAAATGCTCCCTGCACTTCTGATGCGCTTGATAGGTTAGGCAGGCAGTACACCAGAGTGATAACCTGAAAAGAAATTCAGGAGCCAAGCTGCTCTGTTCATTTATCATGGCCAGTGAATGGAGATGGAGAGGTGGTTCTCCTTTTTCATTCACTATTTCCAGTTTATTACCTGCCAGGTTTCCTATTAACTGTGATCAACCAGTCCCACAGCCTCTCCAGTTTTACGATGTACCACACAAAATGGTCTGCAAGAACACTGGTAAGCCCACCCTTAATCCTACACTACCAGCCATATGTTTCCAGTTCGATAATGAACATGGGAACCATTCTGCTGGCCTTTATTTAGCCAAGAGTGATAGACAAAAAAGGTAGCAATCAATAGATTTTGTTAGTTTATAACTAGCCCTTTAAATTCACAAGGCAATAGGGAAGCTGTTGTGTTGAACTTCCTTGGAATATAACTGGACATTTAAAAAAAAATTAAATAGAAAAAGAGGCCTTTTGTCCTTCTTCTTCTGCCAGAATGTGAAAGCACAAATAGCTGTACAGAAGTTTTGGTTTTTAACTTTAATTAGAAGATGTATCTGTACATAATTTGCTGATCCCATATACAAATCTGCCATTTTCTGGTGAAACACACAAATACTCAAAAACTGGAAGAAGGAAAAAAAATACTGCCAGCTTTTATTTTGTCCAGAACTGTTTTTTAAAGGGAGGGGGAAGAGAGTAAAAAAAAAAAAATAAATCAGCACTTTTACTAAGCAATTTTCTCCACTCATAGATGGTACTAAATATTTAAGCAATCTTTGGCAGAAAGCAGAATTGCACTCTTAATACTTTGTCAAGGAGTTGATTTCAGCTGGTATGTGAGTGGTCTAGATGCAAATTTTCCTAAAATAAATATAATGGGATATTAACCCCTTTCTTTACCTCCTTCATGAGAAAATAAAATTTAAATAGCAGCCTTGGCCTTTCCTGGGGGCGTGTATTTAGTTTTGTAGTCTGAAAGTGCTTCTTTTAGCCATCTGTAATCTTGAATCTGTTGGAAGAACTTGCAAAACTAACATTCATGACAATGAAGAAACCAATGCCTGCAAAAATAAAATGTAATGTTTCTCTTTGGCAGAAAACATACAGGGCACTGCCAGGAGATTGCTTCCACCTCCAGCAGTTTCTTAGGTTTATGCATTAAAAAGACAAACCAAAATACGATAAAACCAAATGCCACAATTTCATTGGACTTCTCTTACTGTACTGAAAAATAATCTTTCAAATAAGATATTCTGCTTTGAAGAACACACCACCCTGCCCTCCAATTTTATGTACTATATGATTTCTCTAAGTGGTTTGGACTCTGGTTTAAAACATTGGCTCCCAATTACCAAAGATGCAAGTATTTATTTTTGCTCTTCAATGGACGCATGGACTGAACAGGCAGGAGCTGGGATGAACTGGGCCATTTTTGTTCAACTCGAACTTCTGTTTTCTCCAAATACTAGCTGCAAACTCCACCAGTAATCTGCATAGTATTAAGGTGTACAAATTTAAAACAATATACTGTACAGCTCCTAATAGCAATTTCTCCTCTAACACTCCAGGTGGCATCAAATGACTTTTTAAATAAAAAATAAATATCTCATGTTTTCCTTTGCTTTTTGGCAGTCCAAGGGTTAAAGGTCTTTTGTTGATTTTCCTTTTTCTTTTTTTATTGTACACTCTTTTGGGCAGGTTAAAAAAGGCTTATGGCTTCTTAAGGCCAGGTAGCAGATTTGAGGCCTAAATTGGTATCCTATGGTAAATATAAATGTAGCCCAGGTCTTTGGGAGGTCGTTCTGAGGCACAGACTCTAAGGTCATTGTAGATCACCCATCTGAAATGAAAATAAGATTGATTACATTCCATGAGCATAAAAATAATCTTAAATTAATGGGTACTTCTTAGGCCAAAACTTCAAAGAGCTTAAATGTAAAATTAAATATCTCAACAAGAACAAATGATCAAAGAAACAGCCAAAGCAGGTTTACTTGCATGGTCAGGAACTGAAAAGGAAGAGGGGATTGCAGAGGAATGTGCAGTTACAGTTCAAATGAAGGAAAATCAGGGATTCCTGATACCAAATAGTAGCAGCATAGCAAATGACAGCCAAGATTAGCATCACAGTACTAGCAACACTAGTATCAGTCCATAGTTTGATGAGTAATAAAAGGAATTTGGGGGAAGCTCAGCTAAACAAATCCAGATACAGATCTGATTCCCCAAAAGAAACAGATACTTTAAAGGAGATATTTGCACATCCTTGCGTGTCTCTCTCAGTTCCACTCACCTTCCTTCTTTTTTGAGATGACAAACATAGTGGCCACTCATTGTGGATGTTCCCATGTGGCTGATGAACCCAAACAGCTCGTATCCTGTTTAAGAAACACAAATGGGACCGTAAGTTTTTAATTGGTAACATTGCAGTATGACTCCAGGGGAATGTAATACTGGAGAAGAAGCTAAGCACTAACTTGGAGTCTGCATACCCAAACACGTTTTCTGTTAAAGACTACGGTATATTCTTGCATTAACTACTGGTTAAATTCACCATCAGACATCAAACCAATCCAAATCAAACCCACACAGATCTGTGCACATACATAGCAGGGCTGTGATCACAGCCTCTGCTAGAAAAAAAAACAACAAACAAACAAAAAACAAAACAGGAGATTCATCCCAGCTCACAGAGAGTACCACAGAAAAAGCAAAGTATTATTTGAGGAATTCTGCACCCATATTAGCTATAGCATGTGTGATTACAAATCCCCTATAAATCAAAAGAAAAACAAAAGTTTCTATTTCAGCAGCCCATAAAAGAGAGGACAGGAATGAAACCTCTTCCTTTAATACAAAGACAATTTTTGTGCTAAAAGTTTCTGGAGAACTCAGAATAGATTCTTGCTCCCCACCCATTCATGCCATTCACTCAAACTACCACCAAAAATAAAAGGGTACCTTCTTTCAGGATATTGCATAAAGACAGGGGTCTGGATTTTGGTGGAGAAGGCTTTCTGGAGCCATTTTACAGTATCATGATGGTTATCAGGATTTCAGGCACTCAGTAAATGGTCTCAGTCTATAAAGGCTAAGTACCACAAAAAATAATTATTCCCTTTTTTTTTTTTTACTCTAATGATAATCAATGTTTCCCGTGTCTCCACGAGACTTAAGATTGGTCTTTAGAATGTTAGAAACAAAGAAATTAATGTTCTTATATAATATATAAGAGCAATCACAGAAACAAAAATCCAATTGGTTGTTAATTTTTTTTATAAGAACATTACAGTCAAGATCAGAGGTACAAATTTAGAACATACTACAGTTATTAGAACTGGCCACTAAGTACCCTTCAAAAAATGTTATGAGAAATCTTTATATTAGACCACCACTGAGCTTCTGTACTCCAGTGCTTTTACACATCTAATTAGGTTCTTTACCTACTTTACAACTTCGACAGCTGCACCTTAGCTCCATCTTGTGGTTTATTTGGCACCAGTGTGACTGAAGATCTCAAAAGGAAAAACCAAAAAGAAAATAGCAAAGCAGTACATGCAGGATACCAATTACACCTGCCACATTTCGAACAAGGAATGTGGTTCAAGGGATTATCAACTCTCCCATCAGACCACAGGAGGACAGAAACTCAGATGGTCTGTAAGAGCAGCATTATCTTTAGAATGTTCAGCTTCTGAAGTTTTAAACATTCCAGCTTTTGGTCTTTTTATCTTACAGCTACAAAATAAAAAGTAAAGCTAGGCCAAGGGAGATTTATATGCTACGGCAATAAGTAAATTGGACTCAGGCTATTCAGGGAGTTCAAGGAAGGAGTTTTCTGAGCAAACACAGCCCACAGAACTTAGGAGTCCCACAGATCTGGGCTGTAAGTAAAGTGTCTGGATCATGTCCATAAAACCACAATAGCTACTTTCAAAACAGAAAGGAGCTCTGTGAATGGTGTAGTTGTGATGCGAGGCCTAACTTGAAGAACTACTTACTTCCAGGCCCATCTTTGATCCTGGGTCCCTGTGACCCCATCTCTGCAAGGATATTAGCATTAGCATTGTTCTCCATATTCATCACTTCCAAAGCAGGCTCACTTTCTTCCTCAAGTTCAGGGTGGCTGAAGATCCATTCTAGTGCACGCTCCAAATTCTTGTTCTGCAAGTCAAACAAGCAAAAGAACAGCCTTTAATACATTCTCTAGCATCATGCTACCACTCTTTGGTCTTTCAAGAGTAAGGATCATGTTCAACAACACTTAAAACTTGTCAGACAGATACTCTACCTCCACTGAAAAGAGCATTCAGTAAGCACTCAGCAGAAGCTTGACAGATGGAAAATAAATCCTCCCATAAATAATCCTCATAGCCCCTGGGTTCTCATTGTGAAGGTGCATAATCTTTAGGCACCCATGTTGTTTCTCAACAGACAATAAAAGAAGTGAAATTTTCCTCACTTTCCTCCACACTTGAACACTCATATGAAACACACAAACCACCTTCTCCACTCTAACACAGACAAGTTGGGCATCCCACACTTTGTGAGGATAGCTCTGTGTGCATCAGCCACTAACTGGGTTCTTGCATGCACATGTCAAAGGGATCTGAGCATGCACAGGTACCAAGCACATAATACAAAATTAAATAATATGAAAGTGATACCAGCAATTCATGGAACTCACTGTTGCCTTCAGTGCTTGAATTGCTAGATTCCTTTGGAAGCCCATGGAAATTATAATTGCAACCATCTCTTCAGGAGGTTGGTTATCTAGCCCAACAGCTCCAAATGCATCTGCTCCACTGGAAGCACCTTCTCCAAATGCAGGTGTGACCAATGGCTCAGCAAAGTCTGGAGCAAACAAACATTCATGAGTTCCTTGTTTTGCCCCACTGAACTGGAAAGTCAACAACAAACACAACATAAAAAACAGGACCTCAAAAGCAGTCCTGAAATCAATGTATGTTCATTTTACTGACCCAGTTGGGACTTAAGATGCATGGAAAGACTTACAAACAACAAAATGAGCATGCACATTACAAACTATCTAGGTGAATAAACTAATACTGAGTAGGTTGAAACAACCTGGCACATCACAGAAGTGAAACCACAGGAAAGTAGCAAAGGTTGGTATGGAAACAACGATGACACCAGAATAGTAGACAACGCAGGTGATACATGTACAAATATAAAATGAACTGATTCCATAGCTGATATATGTCAGTTATACCCATTCCCCATTTACACAGGCAACACAAAAGCCCACAGTGAAGAGTGAACTCAACCAAATCTGGAGTTTTCTGTCAAGGGAGTGATCAGATAATATACCCAGTGCTGTATCATGAGTTCAAACTTGGCAGGATGAAACAGGAAGTGGAGAACATCTAGCAGCCCTGTCCATCAGTGGACAGCCCAAGTTCCAAGTACAACTAAAGTGCTCTAGCCTGAGCTACAGACAGCTGATATGGAAGAAAAGCATCCAGACCACAGGATTCTTTGTACTTACACTTGATCACTAGTCCCTGCTTCCCCCTCAGCACGGACCTAGCCAAAGGGTGGAAAACAGAGCTGGTCTATGCCATCAAAGAGGACAAGAGAGTGTACTTCTGGTGTAGCTTAGGTTTGCTGTCTTCTTCTGGACAGAGGATACTGCATAATCATCAAGATCTGCATATTCCAGGAGAAGCTTAGGAAATTTCACTCACACCTCCAGGTTTCCTGGGGTGGGGAAGGGGCTGTTGTTTCTGTCACACATTATAAAATTTCTACCAGCTGCCAAAATATACAACCAGGAGTTGAGTTTAACTTACACCTTCTAATCACTGACCTGGTTCTTCCATGTGTGCAATGATCCAGTTGAAAGCAACTTCAGCACCCAGGTTGCCTGTATAGTACACAGCTTTCCGACACGCTTCCAATGGAAAACCCATCTCTGCCAGTTGCATAACTGAAGACTCATCAATATCTAGAGCTACAAGAAAGGACCTCCTAAAATTTTCAAGTCTAATTTAATCCACTATATAGAATTTCTTGTTGTTATTCATGGTGCCACACATTACAATACACACTGCTTGGATTTGTTTTAGTAGCACAATAAACCCACACCCATTAGAAAACAGCCTTGTGCAAAGCACTGTAGTATTTGTTATGGACTTTCTGGTAATCTTTTGTCTCAGTAATCTTGATATACCCTTACATTTTTATTAATTCCTACAGGACTTTGTTTAAAAATCTCACCACTGGAATTCAAGGAATGAAGAAGTTCAGTGATGAGCTTAGCAGTTGGCAGCCAAAAGCAACCACTTCAATTAAAAGGCAAGGATCTTGCAGGTGAGAGAAACAACAGATGCTGGATATAGAAGTCTCCAGGTGATCTCCATCTCTGAATGACAGGGCCCAACAGCTTCAGCCAGATTCTCAGCCCAAGGGGGCCAGAATCAAGCAGCTGTGACTCCCAGAGCTGCAAGATCCTGCTGATGAACAGCAGATAGATGAAAAGCTCATATTCTGGCTATGCTGATACTACTACTTAGAGTTCCCACTTGAAAGTAAATGCTGAAAAGTAAAAAATCAGCGGTTATTTAGAAGCATGCAGGAAAATACTTCATACATCTCTATGAGGACAGAAAAGCCATCACTAGCTGAGCAAAAGCATGCCAGTTTCTTAAGCAGCTGAAATAGTCAGAAAAATGAAATACATACACTCCACGAAATTGTTTGTCATACGATCTGAAAAGAAAATAAATAAGTAGGGAAAAGGACTTAAATGAAGGCTAACTAGATTCATACGGGAAAAAAAAAATCCATATTTTTCAAGTAATAGAAACATCTGACCTCACACAGGCAGGTCATGTTCCTCCTTACATCCCTCATGATTTTGCCATTAATTAGACCGGGGATGTTTCTGTCCAGTAATTTCCCTAACTCAGCTCGGAGGAAGGTGTCACTGGCACTATATACCAGCAGGAAATGTAGCTGATGGCCAACCTAAACCAGCTTAAACAATAATCTGTTTTGTGTTAAATAAGGTACCATCACCCACTAATTTACACTAAACCTAGTTCAGTTCATAGAGCAAGAGCATTACAAAGAATAGGCCTTTGCAAGAAACCCACAGACAAGGTACTAATGACCATCAGCAGGTTTTACACAAAATTTAGTACAGAAAAGCTCAAAAGGTAACAGCAGTTTAGGAACACCACTTATGCAAGTGTAAGAAATGAGTGGATTTATGCTCCACCCCATTTCTGACACCTGTCATGAGACTCAGTGTAAAGATCTGAGACCAAATTCTTTGCACCGGGTCCTGGGATCAAACAGTGACTTTACTGAAAGGGAGTCACAAACATGCATTGAAGGTCAACAGACAGAAGATGCTCACTGAATTTCCACACACTTCTCTATCCACCTAAGTCTTAGATACCAATCAATATATAGTAAGGATGAGTATGACTTCATCATCAAGTAAGAATAATCATCCATACACATGGAACAACTCTGACAGTAAAGATGAAGAAATCACATATGCAGCACAAGCTGCTCCACTAAACAGCACTATACAATTGAAAAGAGAAAAGCACTGCACAGAAGGGTAAGTATGAGACTATAGAGAGTAAAACAAGTGAAATAATCTATTTCACAAAATATTATGTCTATCTTTGGGCACAGCAATTTAATAAAAGTATTATTTAAATGGAGAGTGTCCAGAGCAACAGCATCAATCATAAATCCTGAAACAATGAAAGAAGAAAAGCTGGAAGAACCAGGGTTGTCTAGTAGAGAAGAAAAAAGGCGGATGGGGTGTTTTAACAGTCTTCAATTACAAAAGCACAAGGATGCTGCTTTGTTCATAGCTCCAGAAGGTGAAGACTCAAGAGAATCAGGATGTACTAGAGGGAAAGGGAAACACAGGAGAGAACTGGGAGAGAAGCAGTCAGGAAATACCTTTCGGGTCATCAGGAATGACAATAGGAGGAGCAATGTCTGGAAGCTCCTCTTCTCCTGGCTGGAGACCCCTGGCCCGAAGGTGGCTGATATCGAGGAAATCTGGCATGTCTATGGAAACATCTGTAAAAGTAGAGAAACAGGCTTAGCTTATAAATCCAGTAAAACAACCACATGATGCAACCCACTCCTTCAGAGAGAGAACTCTGGTACTTGAGGTACAAACACAGACAGGATTCTCCTCCTGAAAAAAGATATTTGAGAAATTTGGAACACTAAAGCATAATTTAACTAGGAGGTCAGACTATATAAAACTCTAATGTCACAGACCTGATGGCTTGGTTTAATTTGTCAAAAAAGGAAAGAAGATTCAACTAGGATCTTTACAGTACAAACCTGAGACTCAAGTTAGGTCCTCATTATAGACCAAAGCATGTACACGTTATAGATTATATTGGATAGAATTAGAAAAAGGTAAAAGGCACATACCAAGTTTTTTGGGTATCCAATCAAGGCCAAATGTGAATTTCTTTATTTGCACCACTAAATACTCAGGAAACGAAGCAAAACGAGAAGTCCTGGGAAGCACAAGAAATACAATTAATTGAAACATGGCAACAAAATCACAAGCAGCACAGATTTCAGTATCTCATGCACACTGAGACGAGCAACTTTAACCCTGAGTAAGATCAACAGTGATGGGTTTCATAAACATAAATTTCACAAAAATATTTTCAAGTACAGTGAAGAAGTATGGAAGCAGCTTTCTATACCTTCATATCCTGAACACCAGTGCCAACCCTTGCAGACAATTCAGGTTGTAGGGAGATTATAGAAACAACTACAAGTAATATTAAACTTGCTTACTTGAGCTGTTCTGAAGTTGAGTGTCAGAAAATAAACTTTGAATGACATACTGAATGGAACTTCAGGGTATTGGCTTAAAACACGTCTTAGACAGCATGGAGTAACAATTAAGTCTGCATTTTATTCACTCCTTCTCTAGTTACAGTAGTACAGAACAAGAGGTATCAGCCCACCTATAAAGCATTTCATTAAGCAAAGATTAAAAAAACCCTGTCATTTGCAGTTTTCACATGAAGGTGCTATATAAGAAACAGATAGCAATCTTATTGAGCTACTATAGTATTTATCGAAACAGAGGATGACCCTTGATGTAAGAAGATCCCTGATATTTGCCCACTTATGAAAAGTTTAATCTTGAACACTGTAACATTGTTTGTAACACTGTCCTTCTCTGTGCTCCTATTTTTCTCACATTTTATATCCTGCATCCTTCATTTATCTTCCATTCAAATCTACCGTGCTTTCTTCTGATTTATCTAACTCTGGGTAAAACACAGTAGACATATAATCAATATCAGGCCTTCCTACCATGCTATATTTAACTAATTTCTGAATTCTTGTTAGCACCATTTTGCAATTTTAGTAACTTTATTATTTGTGGCACAAAACTTTTGAATTTTAAATAGAAAATTCTTCTTTATTTAGGGGATGAAGAACAGCTAAATTAGCAATTAACCCTGTTAATTACAAATTAACGAATTAAAGACTAGAACGATCTTCCATCATGTTCACAGTTAATATAAAAACCCTTTTAGTTTCTGCCATGTTTTTTTCCCTGTGATGTGCTGTTGTCTCCCAATTTTCATTACTACGTCAGTGAAACTGTATGCTAAGACAGCAATGAGTCACTGATATGTTAAGTAACCTAAAAATAGAAGGTACAAAGCCACAGCAAACCAGTTGAAGAACTCAGTTTTCAACCCCTTCTTGCTGCTGACATAAAACAGAATCAGGTAAGAGTCTAACTCTTGTTCTCAGTATGGCATACTGCCCTTGAAAATTGCACTCATCTTTGGAATCATAGAACAGTAGGAGTGGAGGGGACATCTGAAGATCATTGAGTCTAACCCCCCTTCCAGAGCAGAATCACCCAGGGCAGGCCACACAGGAACAAATCTAGGGGGGTTCTGAAAGTCTCTAGAAAAGTAGATTCCACAACCTCTCTGAGCAGCCTGTTGCAAGCCTCTGTCACCCTCTGCCCCTCATCATACGGCACCACCAAAAAGAGCATGGCCCCTTCTGCTTGACACCTACCCTTCAGATATTTGTAAACATCAGTAAGATTCCCTCTCACTCTCCTCTTCTTCAGATCTGCTATCCTATTTCTTCTTAATTTTTTTTAAGCCGAAGATGTTCTTGGTTATTTTATCTACTTGATTATAAACACACAAGGCAGGTTCCTTTCTTTTTATATCCAGGTTGTACCACAGCCCCACGCAATTGACAGCAAACTTAACAGATGCAACCAAACACTGTAGTATACAAAGGTTGACAGGTTGAAATCTAAGCACAAACAGTAAATAACACAATAAATAATATCAAAGTTTTCAGCATAGTACTTCAGAAACACAAAAATTTCCATCCATCTAAAGAACTTTCTCATAAGAGACACAACCCTTGTTTTCTTCAGCCTGTCTTGTTGCCACTCAAGGCCCTTTGTGTTTCCATCAAATTATGACACCAAGATACCAAGCATAGATCCCATTGTTAAAAGTGGGCAGACATTTAAGCTAAGACATTTCAAGGTCAAACTCTTAACAATCAGACTACATCATCTCTAGGAGCCTGACAGTTAAAAACCATTTATTTCCTGTTCAGTTAATCATTTCAACTCTCTCAGGCTTGATCTGCACATTCATTCATGAGCCCCAATACTAACAGAATGCCAAGCCCACGAGACCTGTTTCTCTCTGCATCATGTCTAGGTAGCGAGACAAGCAAAGAGCACTACCATGCAGGTTTTTAAGAGGCAGCCAGACACACACTTACTTAACTCCTGCAGATTTTGCTTGAAGGGCACTGCTCCAGAAATCCTCTACATTGTTTGGTTCGGAAAAAGCCTGCAGACACGCGCTAAATGGGATCTTGGCACGGACAAGCTCCGGTGGAGGTCTCCTTGCAGCTTCTGCCTCTCGTCTCTTCAATTCATAGGCAATTAATTCATCTGAGAAATACACATAACACAAAAAGCTAAATGAATATTGTTGTGGTTATAAAGTCCCTCACTGGTATTATTTTTGGAAGTTTTATAAAAGCCCTACTTATCAATGAAACCTTTACAAGGCTTTAACTAGATAAATCTTTTTGTCTGCAGTGGGGTCAAGAGCTACTTTTAGAACATCTTTTTTTTGAAGGATCAAGATGAAAACACAGAACTAGAAATACTGGGCAACAAGCAATTAAAACCTTGCCATGACAGCCAGAATTAGTGCTAACAGTTACAACTACTCACTTTACCAGCTCAATCTGACTTAGAAAAATATTGCTGTCTGTCATCTGACTTTCTAGACAGATGAGGATTGTGTATGACCTAGACAGAATCCTGACACTGGCAAATTGAGCAGCACCATATGGTAAACTCATAAACCAATATACCTCCTGAACCATTACTTGGAAATAACATGCTCTTTTATAAACAACAGAAGCATCACTGAAATTGATGAACAAAAAATGTGAAGTTCCTAAAACATGTTGTCCAGTTCAAGGGGTTGTGGGCCAGGTGAAAAGCTGTAGGTGGAAATCTCTGTCCTGTGCTATTTCAAATGATTTGTCAAATAACCAGAACAGCTCCTTCTGGCTGCAAAATATTTTAAATTTTTGATATTATGTAGGAAACCAGAGGCACCCCCCTCTAGTGTTCCTGGAATGTCCTCTTCACTGTCAGCTCAAGCATACATATAGTATGTTAGTTTGCAAAACTTTTTACCACTTGTAGCAGGAAAATGTCCATTTGTCAGTACCTCCCTCCCATCTCCAAGTCTTACAGCCTCCTCAGCCTTTAAAAACAAGCATGTTTTCTCAGGCAGCTCACAGGAATGAAAAAAACCAATCCTGTACATTAACTCAATGTCCACCACTTCATCCTCCCTCCCTCCTCTCACTAAAGCTCAGGATATCTAAATTGTGTATTTTGGCTTTACAGACCACAAACTTGTATCTTATATTCCCTGTTATCATGTTAGATCTTATAATCTGCTGTTAACTAACACAAAGCCAATTTGGTTGATTATTTTTCTTTTTGTTTTTACAAGATATTCATTAGCTAATATGCTTCCTTTTTCAGAGTTAAGAAGTTTTTGTATACCGGTTCACTGTCCAGGACAAAGGAAATCCAATCCTAACAGGGATCTCTGGGCACACTCACACACACACACACACACACACACACACACACACACACAAATTGAGGGTAAGTAAATAGTACAAATGTTGTGGCACATTCCTGGGTCAAATCCAGGTTAAGGCTTTAATTCACAGATTTCTGACATCTATATCATACAAATTTCTACCATTCTTCGTGACATATTGCTGAGTGGTGACACTTAATGGTGGTTCCACACTTCAAGAAGAAATCTGTCTGAAAATTTGTCAAGAGTAGCCAGGTAGAATACTTCTTCCCTAAAAATATAAGCAGGGATAGTAAAACCACAACCTGATGTGCATTTAAAATCTCCTTTAAAATAAAACCAAACCAAGTAACTCTCCCCTGATAAGTTCACTGGTTTGATTTGCTTTGAACCATTCTAACTAGATAAAGAAACCACAAGGGGGTGAGAGCTTTGTTCCCTCATGTTTGAGAGAGTCACCAATTGAGTCAATACACCAGTTTGTTTCTTCACCTTTGTTGGTTGCTGCCTCCATGGCAACAGGTAACTGCATGAGATAGTCCACTCTCTCTGTGTAGCGCACTTTTCTGGACTGGCAGCACTGAGTGCGCTCTTCCACCAGGAACCGGAAAACATCACTGGGGTTTTCTGAACCTACTGGGTTCCTCTGAAAGGAATAATAGATCCAATCATTTAAGTTATAATCATGAAAATGACCAAAGAGCACAAAGGCTACTGGTTGCTTTACAGCAAGTACAGACACCAATCTTGCAGCCAGATCTGGCAGCCTGGCTTGCTTTTTACTGCCTGTAGAACACTTGCACTTGCTCAAGTCCACAATATCTGCATACACAGCAGTATCTTTCTACACGTAGTAACTTGCAGATTATGTACCTAATGAATCTGACTGAGCAAGGTGAACAGAAAAAGGTAGGAAGGTGACAAGTTACAATAAAGACAGAAACATCAGGTAAATAACATGGAGCATCTTTCTGGTAAATAGAATTGGTCCTATTACTCTGAATCTACACTGAAACAGTACAAACAACTTGCAGTTCATTAACTAGATGGGAATGTCATACAAATGATATACCTCCCCTTTGTTGTTCATGTTAATATATGTTATCAGGCAAAAAACAGAAAAACATCTTCTAAACATCCTATAATTAGTACATGCAGTTTGGGATGCAGAACATTATGCATGCAAATTCAGATAACTTCATCTAGACTGTAACACATTAAAAAACACCCTCTATTCGCAGGGGATGTGGGAAAGAGAGGGAAGAAGGATGGACAAGAAAGAAAAAGCTTTAAATCAAAGCTGTGTGCATCTGTACATTTCCTTTTCAGGAAGACAGCATTAAAATTCACAGCACTGATTCTTGTACACACAGCACTGAGCTGGAGCTCAATGGAACTAACAATTTATACAGAAATGTTCAACTGACAAACAGTGACTTTGCTTTCAGCAGAGGAGTCCTCTCATAATTGTTCAGTGATATATAGATGGGATTTGTAAAAGAACCGGACATTGTAATTAGTTTGCTACCAACGAAGATATAAATTTGGAATAATAATCATAATACTCAATTCATTAATATTTCAAGACAGACTTCAATATGGTGGAGAAATGGATAGTATATCATCCTAAAACAAGCAGCAACTTTAAAGAACCGTTACTTATGTTTAGAAAACTTACAACTTGTACAGCAAAGCTTGATCTCTCTATATCTCTGTTATGAGCAGCATTAGTCCTGGGTGGGGTCATGCAAGAGTCATAATAAAGGGAAGGAAGAATAAAAGAAACAAATGTTTCTAAACCAGAACACATTTTAATTAGTGCTATTTTCTACATATCCAAGGCTAAAAAGGGCATAATAAAAAAAAAAAAAAGCCACTCATATAACAGCTCCACCTTCATTGTCCAGTATAACAAGTGTGAAGAAGCATTTCAGATTTTCTCACCTCTACTAGATTTATAAGATGTAGGAAGAATTCCTGTGCATCTTGTTGTCTATTAGAGGAAAATTCTGGTTGCCCTTTACTTATAAAAGCTTTAAACATCTGGGGAGATATTCCATTTTGTTGAGGCTAAAAAAAAAAAACAAAAAACCAACAAATATAGACAAACCCCTTTTAAAGAAGGATTTTTATTCTTTCCTGAACCAAATATCCCAAAGCCACTCCACTAGATCTACCTATGGCCAATGAAAAAATGATAGTCAGTTTCATGTGGTTTATCATTTTAATAACACCAAAAAGGGCCCTGAAACATGATTTGCAGGTTTTAGGATATCTTCTATTACATAATTCCTACAGTGTTCATGCTATCTGAATTCTCTAAGGCATTGGCAAGTTAAAAGAGATTAATGAAGGTTTGCTAGAGGTCAATAGTTTTCAGAAAGGCTAAAAGCCTACACTGTTTTCTAACACTTGACATTCCTTTCAGAATCCTATTCCACTTAAAAGTATGTGGGTGTTGAAGCACTTGGGTGTATCAGCTAGCAGCTTTAGTCAGGACAAAACCTTTCAGAAGATCCCTACAGAATCAGGCAGAGAAAAATGTGTGCAGCATTCATCCCCAGCTGGTGATTAAGACCAGACATGAATTTGCAATTTGCAGGTGTTGGCCGTGTTGTAGGACCATAACACACTGCCTTTAGCCATTCAGTTACATTGGTAGGAAACCACCCTACTCAATTAGAAAATCTCTAGCTTCCAAGAGAGTCCTAGTTTTGACTTTCTCACCCTCTATACTACTTTAAGAAGCCTCTCCAACCACCCCAAATTGCATTGTCAAGACAATACATGCTATTATGCATTTTCAATAACACTTCTGAAAGGGAGAATCTTGACTCAGATTCACCCTCATCTTCCAGGAGACCAAATAATTTTCAAGACAATTCAAGCAAAAGTGTTGCCTTTAGGAAATGTCAAGAGGCTGTTAAAAACTCAGCCCATCTCATTCTTTGCTACAGTTGCACTATCATACCAATATAAAAATAGAAAAAGCAGCATGAAATGAAAGGCACCTAAAACACACACTAAAAGGGCAAAATTTCCTTCTTGGTTTCACCAGGTAATGTGTTCCTAGGCACACTGAAATCAGAAGTGGATTCTCAGTTTGGATGCTTGTTCAGTTTCTGGCAGTACACCAGCAACCACATTAGACTAAGATGTCTAATGTCTTTCTCTTGTAAAGAAACAAAGACTCAGTATTGCTTGGGCTAAGAGATGTTCTAGGGATTTATGAACCTTGGGTTATAGATCACTTTTGGTGTCCTCAGTTGCCTTTCATCAAAGCTGAGACTGTGGAGAGAACTATATAAACCAGATCAAACTACTCTATACTAGGCTTCCTTTTATGTCAGAAGCAAGAACACAGCAAGGTGGAACACATGCCCTGATGTATAATGCCATGAGTTTGGAATCAAGCCTTATTTTTATCTATACACTTCTTAGCCATTTGAACAGGCAGAAGAGAAACGTGCCAAGTGTGACAGTCCATAGAAGAGGATCATATCTTGCCCTCTAAACCCTTTCTATGTCAAGGACAAGAAAACAACAAAAGAAATGGCAAAGTTCTAAACAGAAAATCAAGTCCCAGCTGATGACCCTTTAGGCTTTCAGCCTGTCTTGAATGTTAGAGTAAGCCCAAGAAAACAGCTTCCATTTCCACACTAAAGTCCTGTGGTGAAAAATTTTGATTCCACAGTAAGATGAATATTTATAGACTATCTAGCATACTTTCCCCATCAGCAGTCACAAAACAGTTTAGCTAAATATAGACTGTGTTGGACCACTGCAGATCTCATATGAATGCTTTTACAGGCAACAACTCTCCAAAATGCTGGATGAATTCCAAAGACCCAGAAAACTAAAGAACGTCTTTGCATGTACAAGGAAAAAAAAAAAAAAGTAAAATAATAAAAATAACATGAATAATTTATTTTATAGACAGAAAGGAGATGCACTTGAAAACACTGAACACCTAAGCTCCTATGCAGTTATACTTATTATAAATGTCAACACAATGCTCTGGAAAACAAAATACTATCTCTATGTACACCAGACACCAAAGCAAAAAAGGCACCCTCAACCTGACTAAAACGATTAGTATGCCCAGAATGAGAGAATGGAAAAAATACCTACACCCGATCTTTTTTCTAAATAAATTTAAATTAAAAAATACAACAAATAAAAAAAGTAGTAAAAGTTCTTTCAAGTACAATACATGCTATTAATCGTATGATAAGTCAGTTATCTGATGTGTGCATCAACAGCTTCATTAAACTGAACTTATGAATAGTACACATATTGTTAAAATGCCCTTAGATGGCCACTACCATCTGGCATTAAAAACTTCTCAGTATCTCACTGCTAGTAGTGGCTTCTGGGCTAAATTTGGGCATGTAGCTTTATTCTTCATGTCCTGTATGTGTTTAAGGAAGACAGTCAGTGTACATAATTTAATATGAGTAGGCTACAAAAATCTATTCCACTATTCCTTAGTCACAGTGATACATGGATAAACGGTAAACTTTATTTAAAGGAAACAAGCAGGATTCTTTTTTTTTTTTCAAAACAGTGAATAGCTACTGTACAAAGCAACTACTTTGGAGACATTGGACTTTCAGATCATGCAAACTACTCTGTACCAGATGCTCTATCTTTGTCCAAAATCTCCTTGTCATTCTGATTTCAGAAAGATAAATTCCTGTATCAGTAAATGATAGATTAAGATAGAGGAAAATATAAATTTCCATAGAAATTGTAACCATACTTCTGTGTCAGAAGCATGTGTGACTTGTACAATGCCTATAAAACCACAACTTGGCATCAAAGATTCTTTCTCCATAAAGACAGCTCTTTTCTACAGGTAATAATTCTTCTTCACAAAATCAAGTAAGAACAGGTAAAAAGATGAACCAGTAAATCAGGCAGTGTACCTTGTCAGACCTTCAAACAAACAAACAACAAAAAATCATCCTTACTGCTAAAATCAAAAGACTTTTAGAAAAAGAATATGAAAAGTCTTTCTGATGACTGTGGGAGTGAATGTTGAAATAATATTGCTGGATGAGGAGAAAGAAGACTGATGGAAACAGGAGTCCATGGATGTTACAATGTCAACACATACCTTCATGATTTTTGTGTTTGAAGAGAAACAAGAAACTTTCATGTTGCAGAAGAACACCACCAAGGCAATACAGAGATTACAGTCTTTTCTCCTGTTCTGTGCCAGAACAAAAGGTATTACATCCTCCAGTTCTTATTTGTCTAGCATGTTTGATATACACTGATTGCCCCTCAGTACACCTTAGTTATGAAATTGCCTCTTCCAAGAAAGCTGATTCCAAGATTTTTTCTAGTGTAAATTATTATAAATCAGGATACACATACATATATATATATATGTACATTGTTCTCCCCAGGTTTTCCAGCAATTAGAGCTTCAATGTTTACCCAAAACCACATATACTGTGATGTTTCCAGGATAGATCCTACTGGCAAAAACATACTTGTAAATTATTTCCATACCATGAAACACTTCAACACAGCCCCAGTGGACATGGCTCTGCATGGCTCTTCCTTCACCTGCGTGAAAGCCTCCAGCACCACTTAATCTTATATTACCTAAACAGCTTCTCCTGAAATCAGGTGGAATATTGTCAGACACTTCCTGGAAACAACTTTTTACCTCCTTAAACTTCTTTCTGAAATTTAAAGGGGGTTTAGAAGCTTGCTTCCAAATGCTCAAGACTCTCTAGATAGCTTTTTTTTTTTTAATTCCTCAAAGAAAATAACATAAGCTGCAAGTTCTTATGAACTTTTGCACTCATCAGTGAAGCAGCAGAATATTTTATTAGCAGAACTAATGGTTCCTTTAATGCTTTGCACAAATAGACCCTGACTAATATATTCCTGATTAGAACCCTGCACATTCCACCTTGTTAAGCATCCCATGCTGGATCCACATGTGCTCTTCAATGCCCAGCACCTGTTCCCTTTTCTCAGGATATCACTTTTACCTAGTTACCAGGCTGTATAGACTCAGTCAAATACCTTGTGTTCTTCTTTCATCACCTGCTCAATAAGCTCAGATTTCATGGGTGGCTTAGAGTACTGGCCTGAAAGGAGGCCATGTCCCAATTTAGCCCTGTAGGGAAGAAAGTGATGGGGTGAAAACAAACATAAGAAAAACAGGAAGGAGAAGATTTGTATTCCAAAAGAAAAAGTTTACTGTCTTCAACTCCCTGATGACACATCATTACCTGCAATTAAATGGGCAAATCTCCCCAGTCTACCTTGTGAGATACCACTTTCACATCCATCCAGGGATGTTCTTTTGCCCTGCCATTAAATTATTTTGATTCTATTTAATTTGACCAAGTAAATCATTGAGAAGTGACACTTACATCTGGGTGTTGAAATCTTGCGTTGGGTCAAGAGGAGAGTAGTCAAATATTCGTGGAAGGTTTCCCACATACCTGGGAAGCAAGAACAAAGCAGAAACACTCAAATACTACAGCTAGATTAACTTATCCTAACAGATCCTCAGCCATGATACTAACCATGATACTCATCCATGACACTTCCTTCGTGCTAACAAGTCAGATTTTCTCATCACAGTAATCACAGTAATGTGATTCTGTGGAAAAAATAATAGTGAAGAAATTATGAAGTTGACTTTTTAAGTCAACTTCAAATTTTAAGTCAACTTCAATTTTATGTTTTGCTTAGAAACATTTAGATTAAAAGAAAAAAGATAAAGTGGTGTTAATCTGGAATTTAAATTCTATTCCTTGATATTGAAATAACTGCAGTAAGTGTTGCTCAAAACAAGAGACCTGGGTTGAGAACCAGTGTACTTCCTACTGCTAACTAACACTGCCAAATATTTTCCAAATTTGAATCAGGACCAAAACATGTAAAAAGATTGTTTCTATGAGTTTCTGAAGCTAACTCCTGACAGTAAACACTGATGTGGACATTGTTCTAGCCAGTTTGTTGGGAAGTGAAGCATTTCGCAGAACACTATCTGAAGATTGCTTTCCTTGAGCACAAGAAAAACAGGCTAGTTAGGTATGGTCATGATCAAGGAACAGATCACATTTCTTCTTGGTTCCTCTTGTATCAAAGATCATTAAACAAGTAGAGGAGATAAGTGCTCCAGGTAATTCAAAGGACCATGCTGTGTTAAACAACCTCCCTTAGCAAAGTCCATTTTGATACATTTTTGAAAATGGAAGTAGAAAAGCTGGCACTTAATGAATCTGCAGACTGTACTTCATATGACTACCAAAGTAAACAAATACAAGGGGTTTTTTTCCTCCTCTTCTGCAGAAGGTAATGACTACATAAAAACTCAAGAGGCTTTCCAAAATCTAAAAGCCTTACTTCCAGCACACAGACTACTATTGCTATGGAATGAAAGAGCATTCCGAATTTTACTGCAAATCCTAGACTGTCCTTTATATAAAGGTTTCTCTCCATGGAGTAATGCATTCAGTTTTGATCAGTCAGGAATATTTCATATTCTTCTGTTGTGCTTTTGTCCTTTTAGTCTCAATTATTCAGTGGAAGAATAAACTTGCATTACTGTTTTCATGAAATTAGGTTTTTAGTAAGAATTTCAATTTTTAAAAATACCTTCAATAGTTCCCAGTTTCCCCTCTTCTTAGCCAGACCTGCCTGCCAGACCTTTTAAGGTACATTGCTTTTCACTAGCATGGATCAATATGAATATGTTTGTGCCAGTACCGTTTTTTGCACAACTGATGCCAGAGCAATAGGATAGCTCCTGCAGTTATAGTAGGAGAGGACAGAAAACCCTGATGCATTACTGATGATACTGAGATCAATAGAAATATATACATATGTATATAAAAATCAGACAGAGCAAAAAAGTTCACAAGGTGGCAAGTGACTTCTTACCACTGAAGTTGAGTTTTGATTTCAAAGGCAGATTAGGTTTAGTGTTCCAATCTTTTCCAGAATAGAATGATAACAACCACTAAATCCTTTAAGCAGCAATTGAAATGAAAGAGACCTGTTTGCAGGCAAGACAAAAGTTAAAATGCCATTTTTCTTAGAAAAACAAGCAATGGAGG
Source organism: Ceyx melanurus (assembly GCA_024611195.1). Taxonomy (NCBI): domain Eukaryota; kingdom Metazoa; phylum Chordata; class Aves; order Coraciiformes; family Alcedinidae; genus Ceyx; species Ceyx melanurus. The sequence continues at coordinate 6,086 of JANHGL010019193.1, read as the reverse complement.
AATGCAGCAGCTAGTAACCAGAACCAGTGTGAAGCTACTTACGCTCGCTGGAACTCTGGGATGCTGAAAATGGCTTGCATGACAGCACTGAGGTAGCAGCTATTTCCCAGGTTCTTCATGCCAGTGTAACCTGGGCCATACATGGGCTTGAGTTTCACTCCAGCTTCCTGAATCACCTCCCATTCAGAGACTCTTGGTTTTATATCATTATCCATTAGCCCATTCTCTGTCTGAAAGCAACAAGGGGTTTTTATTATTTTTTTCTGTTTAACTTCTGCAGCAATTACGCTGCAATAATCATCACCTACTTTGTGATCTATACTCTAGAAAAGAAGAGGCAAACCAGTGAGCAAAGGGAGGTAAATCCTGCATGTAGGGGAGAAGATCAGAGTTAAGAGGCAAGCAACTTTTTATTCCAATATACCTCTTAGCTCTTTAACATAGACCACTGATTCTTTGAATGTTCACAGTTGTGACCTCAATTCCAGTTGAGAGCTTCACTTCTCTCAGGGCTGTGACCTCAAGTCTCAGCATCAAAACACTGCAGTTTTTTTCAGGTTTCATGTTCCATTTGTAATGGCAAGGAATAGCTGCAGCTGTAGAAGCTGGTCCTAGCAAACAAACCACAAGAAAAACTGCAGATCCAAGACCTTCTCCCTTCTTTCAAATAGGAAAAAACAGAATTCGTGATGCTGATTTTCTCCCCTTTACAGCTCAGCTTTCAGCTTGTAGGTACCTTGATTTTACACAGCTTGCAGGTACAAGTCACTACAGTGTCATTTACTGCTGGTATTGCTCCATCATTTCACTAAGAATTTTTCAGACTGGTCTAAAGACCAGAGGTAAAACCTTTATAATACCCAAGACTAAATTTTCCAGGCTGCTGTGTAAACTGATAGAGAGATTAACTATATTGGCAAGGAAATTTGTTTACCAAAGGTATTATTAGTACCCTAAAGGCTTTTGAAACTGCACAGTTTAACTTTTCTCTACCATTTTAGTGTTGTTATTAGTTTTCTCCCCATTTCGACAACAAAATAGACTAAACCAGTATCAGATTCGCTCACTTTTAACAGTCTTCGTGTTCAGGTAGTGATATTAGGTTATGTGCTTGAGTGTGAAAGAAAAAAAACAAACCTCAAAGAAAAACAAAAAACCTCACCTGCCTTTATAACCATGCCCCATTCAGATTTCTTAGATCATTTAAAAAGAAATTAAAACAATATCCACTAAGCTACAAATTATTAAAAGCACTTCTCTAATTATGCAGACCCATAATGTGTTCAGGAACAGGACCCTTTTTGCCCCACTCCTTTTCTAGTGTACCACACCACAGACCACATTTTTTTCTAGACTTGAGAGAATGTATATTTCATTTTATAACGCATTTAGGAACATGAACTAAGCTGAAATTTATAACTTTACGTAAAGAACCTTTCAAGCTTATTCATTGCTTAGCTGAATTTTGCTTAAGATTTGTGTCTGTTTACTCATGCAATAGGCTTTCCTTCCCTCACTGTAATTAAATATGCTAGATACTCTCCTCTGATTGAGTGAGATTTTTCACCTTGACATAAAATGGTGCAGAACAAATGGAGGTGAAACATGGAAACTAAAGACCACAAACGAACTTTTCCAAAAGGCAACTTCCCAATGGCAGCTTTCGGATTTGAGAGTAATAATTGACTCATCTCAGATCTCATAAAATGAAAAACACAAACCATCTGACTGAATTTTACAAAACTAAATACTACCAGAACAGTCTGAAAGAATCACATAAAAAAAAGCTACAAGTATCATTCTTCTCCTGTTTCTATCCCGCCGCATCTAAATAAACAAAAAGTAAACAACAAACTAAATAAAAGACATATTTCCTACCACTTGCATCTGCAGCATATCAATTCCAAAGTGTGCCAAATGTTTTGCTATATGCGGATCTAAAACTGGCTCCTCTTCATCAAAGGAATAGACATCTATAAAAGTAGAGAGAAACTGATGAGCTGTAGTATCAAATGTTATCCCTTCTCTTTGTTGACCAACACTGCATTCTCAGTCCAGGGCTGCCTGTACAGGATGCCTTATTCATATTCACAACTTTTGGTTATGACCAACAGAAAAATGCTTAGATATCAATATAGCTCAGTGAATACCTTAAGTGTCCTCAACACAATCACCTCAACTAATCACCTTAGAAGAAATTACAAGTCCTCTCAGTATTAAAATCTAAGAATATTGATAGTGACCATAGTATTTTCCCCCCAAATAAGAAATTGGTAAGGAAAACAAGGAATGGGGTATGCAAAATTTGTCAGGTATGTGGACAGTCCACATTTTGAATATAGCAACAAGTCATTCTTAATTTTTTTATGTAGCTAGTAGATACAGGCAGACAACGTAAAATTGGGAGTACATGGGGCCATAGTATTTTAATTTCTAGTACTGTTTAAGGAATCCACGTATGGCCTTTTCACATAGAGATGCAGAGAGAGCTGAGAAATTAATTATTAGAAATAAAGAGGTGTTTACTGGATCAGACACCATTGGATTGAACTTCAAAGGTTAATTATGTGGTTAGGGAGAAATACTGTTTTCATGTCTGAAGTGTCTTACTGTATTCTGTGGGAGACCCAGATTTCAGTTCTAGCTCTATTCTAGGCTGTATGTAAGAACCCATAAACACTGTGGTAGGGCAAAGTTCAAACTGCAGAGGGAAGCCATGTCTAGTGATTATATTTTCATTATGAAACCAAGTTTAATAAATTCAACAGAAGGAACAAAAGGATGGGAGAGAAGATTCATTTTAGTGTTTATCAAGCAAGTCCTGTAATGAAGCCAAGTTCAAAGCAGGTTTCACCTACTTGAGCAAATACCAATAAAGCTGCAGGCATGATGAAAGGCTATGAGGGACAAGACATGACCTAGTACAACTTGAACAGGCCATCCATGTTTTCTCTGTCCTCTTCCTCTGTAGTGGACATCTACTTCCCCACTTTGGTCTCTACTCGCATTAAAATCCCAAATCCCTCTACCTGTTTGCCTGCACTTCTCTCAGCCAAGTTTCCTTCATGCTCAGCAGAGTTTCCCAAAGTGACCCTTGCCCACTATGACTAGATCTAGGCTGACAGAGAAAACTTAGGCAGGAGACAGATGAAGAAAACTCGAGAGAGCAGGAACCCCAATAAAGGCTGTTCACAGCACAAATACCATTTCTGAAAGGTCCTTACCTTGCCCTCTTCTGGCAACTACAGATGCTTGTCTCTGAATAAAGTGTACCTATGTAACACTTACCTATGTAAGACTTTAACAAAAAGACAGTCTCCTCAAAGTCTGCTAGTACCAAACTCACACCGAAATTATAGGTTCAAGGTTAGCCAAGACCTCAAATATCTAATGCAACTTCTAAGATTTACCAGCCCTATGAAAAACATTAACTCTCTCAAACCAGGGAACTCAGTGCTTTTGAGTCATGCTGCCAGCTGCTGATTAGCCATCAGACCATCTATTAACATTGGTTTTGATGACCTCTCTGGCATGTGTGTGGCCGTAGGTGCCCATCTGCTGTATTCCACTGTGTGGTAGCAAGACATGACAGTTCATCCACACACAAGAGATCATAACATTCCCATAGTCTTCTGGTGAGGTCACAGCACAGACAAAAGATCCTGTGAAGTTCAAACACTGAATGGAGTGGGGTTACACATCAAGTGATCTTGGATTACCGCTTTCAATGTGGAAGCTTTAATTATGTTTTTCCTCAGCTCTGGCAATTTAAGATTAAAGAGCAGCCATCTGGGACTACTGACCCAGAGCAGCAGAAATGGAACACAAGATACAGTAGTCTTTTGCTCAAGCCCAGTTCTTATGTCATATAGTATTTTCTACAGTGTAACCAACTTAAATTCATGGGAGAGACAGAATTCACTTAGTTCAGAAAAATCAAAGCAAAAAAAAAAAACAACAAATCTGGACTCTGGTAGATAAAGAATGCAGACAAGTCAACAAATGTGTCACAAAAGCTATCATCATTACAGTGTGAAAAGGGAAGAAGGGAGGACTGCAAAGTAAAAAGAAACAAAAATAACAAGAAAAATCCTAGACAGACAACACAGAATATTATTAAACTGAAAATACTCATAATTCATAATATGGTAAGAAAATAAAAATGACAGTGTTCCCTTTCTTTCACAGCTCAAGATTTACACCTGCTCTGTCTGTGCAGATATCACTTCTTCCTATTTAAAGGGTAATAGGCAACACTATGCCTCAAGAAACATGTTGCACAGAATCCCTCCCAAGAAGTACCTGACAATTCCTGAGACTGGCACCCACAAAGCAACTCATTCAAGTACTTATCAGATAGAGCTTCCCACTGCCAAAACCCCCAATCCATTCTTCCAGTTTCAAACGCAACTTCACAGTGACATGAAATGTAATCTAATGCCACCATCAAGAGAGGCAGCAGGGAGCACAGCCTGCTAAGTAGTAGTCAACCTATTGGAACAAGAAATTTTTCTGACTTGTGCATCCTCTCCACGGGTGGAAGACAATATTGGTTCAATTTCTGCCTTGATGCCAGATCTAATTGTTGACAAAATGATACAAAATGGGGTTAATGTCCCAGAAATTTTTCATAATGTATACAGCACAGATTTCCCAAGGAAAGACAAGGAGCTCTCCTCTAATCCCTAAGTGCACACATAGGCAAATTAAATACTGGCACCACCTCTTTCTCCTTCTTTCTGGTGAGAAAAATAAATAAATTATATCACCAGAGGGACTAACACTTACTATTCCTCTAACATCACCTCTTCATCACCAGCCCAGGGAAGCAGAAACCAGACAAACTTCACATCACAATCAGTAACAGAGCCCCTTTTCTGAAGCTCATCTGTCATCCAGCCCTATCAAGAGGTTATGATTACCACTGCAATGTAGATCAGAGAGAGAATAATTACTCAAAAGAAAACAAGGAAGGTGGGGGGAGGGAAGTCTTTTTTATAGGGAAATGAAGCAAATACCATGCAGAAGAACAAAGGTCTGTGGAGAACAGCTGGTGCTCCTCATTCAGAGGGAACGACACAGCCGTGCCCTTTGTTATCCCATAGGCCATGTAAGAGAGGAAGCAGCTGATCAGTGGGAGGCAGGACAGCAATCATAAGGAAACAAGTACCACTGCTGAAGATGGGACTGAAAACAACACTAAAGAAGATTGTTTATTTTGTAAGTGGAGTTGAAACCTACAGATGGGCAAATCCTAAACACCTTAAATAACTGAGACATTCAGATAAAAATAATCCAAGACCAGGCTCACACAAGGAAACACTATTCCATCTGGGAGAGAAAAGAATGAAATTTACTCAGTGTTTCTGTGGCACAGCTGCTTGAATCTGACAACAGGCTCCTTTCTCGGACACAGAGTAGGACTTAAAGATTAAAAACTCTCAACTGAATTGTGTTAGAAAAAAAAACCCAAAAAATTAAAGGGGCTGCTCTAAACAGCTATTTTTCATCCATATGGTCATAAGCACCAAAGCAAACTATAATCATATTATGTGTTCTTCCATTTTTTATGGCTCCATACAGCTGCAGCAAAGAATCACTTTATCACCACTTTTTCAGCTTCTCATATTTTTACTCCATTTAATCGTCACATACCACAATCCATTCCACAGCAACACTGCAGAATGTCACACTGAAAATATGCAAATAAGGGTACACTTAAAGCTTATTCCCCCTCTCAAGATCATCAGGTATTTTACAGAAGAGCATCACAGCAGCCCATAAGCGTTCATTAGACTTAATGTTATTGAAACAATGAGAAATAGCACAGTTTCCAGTGTGATTTTAAAAAACAAAACAAAACAAAAGCAACAAAAAAAAAAACCCAAACCCCACATACATGCTGTTAAGAATAGACTTTTATGACTTGAAATATAATTACCCTGCTATAGTTTCTATGTTGCATAAGATTGAAGTATTTTCCTTATAAAATGTAAATGAAAAATACTGTTTCTCTGGACTCATGTTATAAATCTGCTAGTATACAAACCCAAATTTATACATAAATTATACATTTATTATATATT